>QTSX02006449.1:330550-408708 GCA_014839935.2 Entomophthora muscae | reverse complement strand
TGCTTGATCCTTGTAATGAGTCAAGCGCCAAAACGAGGTATCCACTGTAGGGGATCAGCTTCTGTTCATGTTGTATTTGGAAATTTGAGTCAACTTCCTAGTTTGGCTTTGGGTGACCGGATAATCGGATTGCAGGTCACGAACCCGCTTACTTGGAACCTTGCTGGCGGGTCGAGCCTGCTATTTTGACATAAATTCATTTTCATATGTTTTGCATGTCTATGAAACCCTTCTTTAGAATACTAAGTATCATTGTTAAAGAATGTTATCTTTATAAACCCTGAGTAAAGTAGGTGATTTTATATCCATTTGTGCTTGCCCCTTGAAACATAGGGCTCCATGTTTTCACAGCACTGAATATAAATGCTAAACTAAAACTAACTTTTTTCAACAAATGATATGAAATGCAAGGAGCTCTAGACAAGCACCAGTTTTGTGGCAAAGGTTGTAATCGAATTCATCAATATTTCTAAAAAGCTGGCCATATCATACTTAAATGAACAAAAACGTTACCTTCCATTGAAGTTTAAAAGTAGATTGTAAGATTTTTTAAATTAACTCCGAAGCGTTTTAAATTTCGCCCAAATGTTAGAACTTGAAGGTAGTGCTCTTTTTAAAATAACCCCTTTTTAAAAAGTCCTATTTAATCTGGTTAGCGCCCCTTACTAGTAATTTCATTTATTTTTGGTTAGTATGTATAACTCTTATTCCAGGAAAAGAATTTTTATACCTTATTTTTTCCGAGAAGATTTAAATTTTACCCTGAAAGCTGCTGATTTTTTCAGCTCTCGAGAAAAGAATACAAGCTTTAGAAGCCGAACTATTGAGGTTTCAAAAAAATGTCAAGCGCATTCAAGATTTTTCAAATGAATCATTTCAAAATCTGTCAAACCTGGGTAAGTATATTCCTTTCTTTAAGGTAGCACTCTGATACTAGTTGTCAGTCATAAAACTTTGATTGAATCTGTTTATTTGATGTTCTTTGCCTTTTTTATTATAGCTTTAGCTTGATAAGGTTTGTGTTTGTTGAGGAAAATGCCTTTTGACCATTTAACTTGTTGGGTTGTAACAGCTTTAAATAAGTGTATATCTCTTTAATGCTTTTTGATGCGTGTAAATATCTAAAACCTTTTTTTGAAAACACCGTTCACTCAATTTAGAAATCGAGAATTTCAAAAATTTGATAGATTATAATAAACTTTTTAACTTTGTTTTTAAACCTTAATAAGGAAGTCTTCAAATTTTAGCAGAGGTTTTAGCTTTTTTGAGACTTTAAAATCTGTGGCTTAAAGATTCATCTGATTATTTTTTGAACTAGGTCAAATGGATGTCTGAAAATTCCGGGGTTAAAATACAGCCTGATGCAAGAATCCATCCTGAAGAAAAATAATGATTTATATTTTACTCGTTGGGCAAATAGCTAGATTAGAAATTAAATGTGAGAGCACAAATCCAGTGTTTCTGACAGTGATTTGCGCTTGAAATCAGCCTTTTAGAGAAATTAATGTATCTCTACAATCAAACTCAGTGTATTTTGTAAAAAGACTTTTGACGGCCATAGTGAAAACATATTTTTCTGCGTAGTTATTGTCGATTTAGCTATCTTGACACTTGTTTAACTTAGTTTAATCAAATCTGTTTTAGCCTATAAAAATGTCAATAAATTAAAAAGGAATAACTTTAAAAGGGCAAGTTATTTTCCAAATACTGCCTCTGTCGTGCCAGCCTCTAAACCACCAACATTACATCGGGCCCTGGATCATTTCTCACAATTTAGTTAGATCTAATCAGTTACCAAACCAGGAGTTATCTACAGAAATGCTTTCTGCTTTTGCATATGCTTCACAAATCTATCCTCTTATTTTTGAAGTTGTATTGTATGATCACTTCTTATTCTAATCTCTTACCATAAAACAACAATAGAAATCATAATTAACGTTGTAAAGTCTAACTCTTATTAAATCAGGATTTGGAAATTTTACTTAACTTAGTTTTGTCATATTAAAATTTTAATATGAAGTTTTAAGACTCTTCATGTCATGTAAATAAATTATCTGGATCAAAATATCATAATCTGCAAGGAAGCAAGAAAAATCGCTCAGTCAGCTTGCTCACATTTATAAATTGTGATGATTTTGGAACTGTACATTTCAAAGCTGTTGATGGATGAACTAAAGTCCGCTCAGAGCAAACTAAAGTTGTGTATGAAAAAAACATAGCTGGCACAACTTTTTTTAGTATTGCAACCGAGTTTCCAGACTCGCCTGCCGATGTATCTTACGATACACAGGGGGGCGCTCACTGAGTCACCCCTTAACATATCTAATGACATGAACCAATCTGATGACAATATCAAATTGCAGGCTCTTCATCCTAATTAGGAGCGCTACCAATTCAACCTGCTGATCTCCACACGAGTTATTCCTTGGCTTCGAACCTTACATGGAACTTCCCACTATGCCACCCCCTTGTGGCCTTGTGGCTTTCCCCATATGGTATATTAATCACAATATTCTACAATAAACAATACCTTATTCTATTCATTCTTGTCCTTTCTATTGGACTGTTGTCTTCCCCAATTCAAATACTGAACTCTCATTGGTTCAGTTGCAACATTAGTAACATCAGGAGACAGAGAGCAATTAATTTTCTAATGTGACACATCAAGGGTAGGAGACGCCATCTTGAAAACAGCATCTCAAAAATTGTTATCTCAATTTACACCATCTCAAAAACTCTATCTCAAAAGTAATAGTACTTACACCATTTGGATTTATGGCATCACAGCTACAAAAAACACTTTTTAAAAATTTAGTTTTTTGAACACAAAAAACAATTTCCAAAAAAACTATTCAGGTTTAAAAAAGCCTCATAATTTCAAATCTGCAATAAAAAGGGGTTGATTAGTTTCAACAAGGCTGTATAAAGCTCAAAAGTCAAAATATACCCAAAAATAATCATTTCCATCTAAACTATCTATGATCTATACTTTAAAAGATGTATATAATAGTACAGTAGTTTTCAAAGCTGTTGAGATAAACAAAAATTGTTCAGTTCAGAACAAATGGGTTCTGTAAGAGAGGGGGGCTAAACTAACTAAGTTTGGCTCCCTTTGCTGGTGAGACAAACCACCAAGATGCCACCCAGTGAATCATTGGGATTAGGGCTGCATAGAAGATAAGCAGGACAATTACAGCATTTTCTGCAATTGCCCCGTTTGCTCTTTCCTGTTTTTGTTTTTGGATTCCCCCAATATGGGGGAATCCAAAACGACAAAAACGGATTCCAGAGGAAGAAGAAATTCTTCCTCCAGAATCCTGTGCCACTCAACTGGCATCCGGTGGATTCCCCACCAGATACCAGGAGTGTGCGCCAGCCCTTTGGGCTTGGCAGGAATAAAAGGTAAGCAATTTCGAAATCACTACTAACTTTTAATAAACAGCAAAATCTAAAATCAAAGTATCTCAGTAAATACTAAACCAATTTTAACATTTAATAGCTCATTTTAAAGCCAAAGAGCAGCTCTATATTCTGAATAATAATTATAAAATAAAATTTAAAAAATTTAAATAATAAAATAATATTTAATATAAATGATCCTGCAATTATATAAGGTTTATTTTAAACTCATTTTTTAGAATTGCTTGTGCCTCTTTAAGTTGGGCAAGAGTACTTGGGAGCATATGTGATCTTCTAAGACCAAGAATATCAACAGCCCCATCAAACTCCTGCTCTGAGGCTGCACTAGTAGCCTGACAAGCCAATATAATCCTGGCTAGTTTTCCTAGTGTAGGATACTGTTGGTTATACGTCTAAAATATAATAATTAGTTATTTCAATCTTAGCATACTATCATCCAGAATTGGAGAATAGGAGTTGGTCTGGGCTTAGCAGTTAAGTAAAATACCAGCTCCCCTTCATTCTTTTCATTTTGCTCACTATTGAGCTCATTGACATACTGGGCTCTTTGCATATTGCTTAAGCTTAAAACAGGCTCATTGCTGTAGTCATCTGCTGATTTATCTTTAAAATCTTGATAAATAGCCTTGATGACCTTTTCTTCTTTTAGATACAGCTCAGGTGCTGTTTTTTTTAAAGAAAAAGAGCTTATACGCTGGATCCAGCACTAAAAGTCAGCTTAATTAAAGTTAATTTTACCTATTGGCACCAGATAAATATCTGATGTAAGGTATTTGAAGTACTTTTCAATTTTTTCTTGGTTTTTTCCAGAGGCCAGAAAAGCAAATCATCAGATGATAAAACTTTAAGTTAATCACTTAGATTTTTTTAGATTTATAATTGACACCAAGGCATATGATAGTGAGCAAGAGTTAGTTGGACAGACAAGAGATGTAGTTGAATAAAATATCTGCAGCCAGAAAGCTAGCTTTTCAAAAATTTCCCATCTTAAAGATGCCATTTCTTCAGAAGTGACAACTCCTTTAATGGCCTATATATTATTAAAAAATTGATTTATGATGCATACATCTTTGTTTTTTAAAGCCCATTTTAACATGGCATAAGTAGAATTCCATCTGGTTCTCACATCAAGTATAGGATTGGATTTATCAATTGAGTTATACTCTTGGTAAATGTGAAGTGTTTGTAGAAGCTGCTCAGATCTTTTTATCTTAAAAAGTAATTTTCTAAGATTGAAAGTCAGGTTGAGTTTTTTGTCCCATCATTTTGAGAGCATGTAGGAGTGTCTTCAAATGTTTTCATTAGCTCATCAAGAGATTCTTGTGTCCCAAAGCTCACACCAGGAAGAAATAATTGAATAGGAGGCACTTTTTTACTTCAATGCCATCAATTCCAAGAATAAGAGTCTGTGCAGCAAGATGTAATACATGAGCAATACCTCTTATGTGAAAGTTTTCTTTTGTATCAAAGAAATTTGTAAGAGGATCTACTTGCTGACAGAAGCTCAATAAACTTTGTATTTGAAGATGCATTATCCAAAGTAATTGTTGAAATCTAAGGCCATAGTAAAGTTAATAACTATGCATTAAAATATAAAGATAAATTCACCTTTTCAGAATGGCATATTTTTCAACAACAGTGGTATATTTTTCCAGAAGTATATACACAACAGTATGCTTTTCTGGAAATGGGAAAAAAGGTAAGCAAAATTCTTTTCAGTTCAAACCCAGAAGTAACCCAATGTTCAGTGAATACAATATAAGACTCATCATTTGCAGACAATCAAACATCAGTTGTTATTTCCAGTTTTGTATCAACTTCATTTAAGAGACTCTTTTTTTCTTGGTCATAAGTTTAATGTATTGTTGGTAAAAGCTCCCAAAATAGCCACACTTTGGAAATGCTTTTTTTGAATTGCTTTCCTTCCAGTAATAAAGTGTATTCTTCAAAAATATTTTGCAAGATTGGATCCTCAACAACACTAAAGGGCATGTCTGCTTGGATAATCCAGACCATAATCTATCAAATAAGGTCTTCTTGGGACTTAATTCATGACAAGCCCATAACAGATGAATCCCCAGTCAGCTTTCTCTTTCTGCTTAAGGGTGGTTCAATTAATACATGTTCTTCAGGGTATTTTTTCTTTAAGATGAGTCATTAAAAATTTTGTACACCCTTTGGAAACTCTAAAAATTCTATTAATTTAGTAAACTAAGATATTTATAAATTATTACTCATATTCTGGATCAAATGTAGGGTTTACTGGAAAGCATCACTTGCAAACTGCTTTTTGGGTAAAATTTTTCCTCTTAAAAGCTTTTCACCAATATGAAAAAAATCCTTGGGAGTTTTGTACACTAGAATAATTAGCTTGGATTTAAAAAATATTTACCTGAAACACTCTGAGTAGTAGATAACTCACTAAGTCCTTCTGGCTCTAAGGCATCAAGAGAATCACCAACCAGATTTTCACAGCTTGTATTAACTTTACAAACTTTGCAAATAAAGAAATAATTACCCACATGATCAGAAGCATCAGAGTCTGTAAAGAGCAGGTGAACAGCACTATGACACATTTTACAAGTAATAAACTGACTACCATCAATAGCTTCTTTACAGTATTCAAAGTTCATTTTTGATCATAGGTTACTGGGAGTAAGGTTAAATTCAAGAGTGAGCTTTGTTATTTATTAGTTAAGTGCTGGTGATATATACTTGATAAAATAAGTCACATGTGTAAATCTAGGGATTGATTAATTCAAATCTACTGAATAGATGGATTAAAACTGGGAATTAATTGCTTCAGATCTATTGGATAGATGATTTAAACCTGGGAATTAATTGCTTCAAATCTACTGGATAGATGATTTAAATCTAGGGACTGGTTGCTTCAAATCTACTGAATAGATGGATTAAAACTGGGAATTAATTGCTTAAAATCTACTGGATATATGATTTAAAACTGTGAATTAATTGCTTCAAATCTACTGGATAGATAATTTAAAACTAGTAATTGATTGCTTCAAATAAACTGAATAGATGATTTAAAACTAGGAATTGTGTTACAACTGAACCAATGAGAACACAGTACTTGGAATTGGGGAAGACAACAGTCCAATAGGAAAGGACAGAATAGTAAGAATAAGGTCTTGTTTATTGTAGGATATTGTGATTAATATACTAAATGGGAAAGCCACAAGGCCACAAGGGGGTGGCATAGTGGGGAGTTCCATGTAGGGTTTGGAGCTGAGGAATAACTCATGCAGGGATCAGCAGGTCAAATTTGCAACGCTCCTAATTAGGATGAAGTGGCTGCCATTTGACATTGCCATCAGATTGGTTCATGTCATTAGATATGTTAAGGGGTGACTCAGTGAGCGCCCCCCTGTGTATCGTAAGATACATTAGCAGGCAAGGTTTGAATCTCGGTGCAACACCCCCCTTGCCCCCTGCTTGTTGTCAGACACCAGGACTGGAGTCTGCGGAAGGTCTGGGAAGGTCTGCACAAACAACCTTTGTGTGGGGATGGCACGGCAGGGGCGCAAGCAATTGTGGTGAAGTTTCTTGGTGTTTCCCTGGGCATCCTCAAGTTGGTAGGTGTGGTTGTCATAGACAGCAGCTACCTTGAAAGGCCCTAGGTGGTTGGGGTCTAATTTGGCAGAATTGGGATTGAGGGTGTAGATGGGGTCACCTATGGCGTATCTAGCTTTGAGTTGTCTCGTCCCTCCTGCAATCTGCTTGTGTTCAATTTCTTGGGCTTTGGCACGCCATTGGTCTAGGGAAGGAGTTGGCACTAAGGGGGGCTTGTCAGGAACCTTGGACTGTAGTTTCCCCTGTTCAACCCCTGTCAGACCGTCAGGTGTTCCAAAGGCCAGGGTGTTAGGGCTAAACCCAGTGCCCCTGTTGATTCTTGCTCGCAGGATCAGTAGAGCAGTGGGAAGATGTTCAGTCCACACAGTGTTAGGATGCTCTTGCGAGAGTTTGGCAATCAGTTGAACCAGGGAGCTGTTTAACCGTTCCACGCGTCCGTTGGCTTGCAGGTGGTAGGGGGTCATGACTATATGTTGGAGCGCGTTCTTGACGCAGTATGCCTTCACGACATGTCCAACAAGTTCAGGCCTGCCATTGGTGATGAGACACTTGGGTCGCCCAAAGCGAGTCACAATTTCCTTGCCAATAAAGCGGGTAATGGGGGTGGCGGTGTGGTTGGTTGTGGCCCAGGCCACTGGCCAACACGTGAAATAGTCAATAGCGGTAATAATATACTTCTTACCCAGTCTGTCTTTGGGAAGCGGTCCCACAATGTCAAGGGCCCACTGTTCAAAGGGTTCCATAGCCTCAATGGGTAGGAAAGACTTGGGAGGTGCAGGTTTGGCCGTATTATTTTCACACAGCACACATGTCTCAAGGAGGTCCAAGATGTCTTGACGCATGCGCGGCCACCAAACCTTACATTTCATGATCTTGAAGAGGTTACACCCTCTGATGTGACCCAAGGTTTGGTGGTTGTGCAAGATGGTGTCTCCTTGTTGTGTGGTGGGAATATAAGGCGTCTTTTCACCTGTCTCTGCCCGGCGGCAGACAATCCCAGCATCAATGGTGAACTGACTTTTGTTGTCCTTCAGCTTAGAGATGGTGACCGAGTTAAGGCCCTTGTAGTGGGTTGCCTCAGGGAGCAGGTAGAGCATGGGCCATTCTGGGTCCAGACCGTTGTCCCCAGTGATGGACACTATGTAGAGTTGTTAAAGAGTGTCAGCTGTGACAAGTTCCTTTCCAGGCTTATATTTGATGCGTAATTGATAGGGGGATAGACGTTCAACCCATCCTGCTTGGCAGCATGTCAAATGGGACTGCGTGTTGAAGTACTGGAGTGACTTATGGTCCGTCAGAACACAGGGTGGGAAGGTTGCACCTTCCAAGTAACAGCGCCACTTCTCAACGCAGTGTACAATGGCTGCCAGCTCTTTATCATGGATGGGATAACGTTGTTCCAAGTCAGTGAGCTTCCTGGACTCATATGCTATGGGGAGGAAGACACCATTGTCAGTTTCTACCCTTAGCACGCCCCCTATGGCCCTGTCAGAGGCGTCAGTCTCGAGTTTGTACTGTTGATTTTGGTTGGGAAACTGCAGTACTGGTGCTGTTGTGAGCCTTTGCTTCAACGTCTCAAAGGTCTGATCTCTGGCGGGGTCCAATGAAAGCGCTGTTTGGTATTGAGGAGCTCAGTAAGAGGTGCAATTAGTTCTCTGCAATTGGGGATGAACTTGCGTACATAAGCAACCATGCCCAAGAATGTTTGCACTTGGCCCAAATCAGTGAGGGACGGCATGCTAGTGATTGCCTTGATTTTGGCAGGATTGGGCTTTATCCCTTGGGCAGAGATGGTGTGCCCAAGGAATAACAGCTCTGACTTGAGAAACTCACATTTGGAGGGTTTAGCTTTTAGCTGATTTTTGCAAAGGGTGTCAAGGACAGCGCGGAGGTGTTAGAGGTGTGTGGTTTGATCTTGACTGAAGAAAATAATGTCGTCAAGGTACACAACCACACACTTTCCAATCAATCCTCAAAGGCTTTGTTCATCAACATGGCAAAAGTGGAGGGAGCGTTGGTCATTCCAAAGTTCATGACACAACACTTGAACAACCTGTAGCGTGTGCGGAAGGCAGTTTTTGCCTCATCCCCTGGTGCAATGCGGACCTGGTTGTACCCCGCAGTGAGATCAATCTTGCTGAAGACCTTTGCACCTGCAAGTGTATCAAACAGGTTGTCAATCAGCGGCAGGAGTTTTTATTTTTAACTGTCACCTTGTTTAGGGTGTGATAGTCCGTGACCAGGCAAAGAGACCCATCCTTCTTAGCTACAAAGAAGACCGCCACCCCATATGGAGAGAGCAAGGGGCAAATGAATCCCTTATCAAGCGCGTCCACAAGGTGCTGGTGGAGGGTTTCATCTTCCTTTGGCGTGAGACGGTATAATGGTTGTGCTTTAGGTAACAATCCTTGAAGTTGTACAGCGTGCTAGATCTCCCGGGGTGGAGGTAGTTGTTCAAGTGTTTCACTGAATATGTCCTTGTACTCCTCGAGGAGTGCAGCTAGCGCTGGTGGTGGTGATGATGACAAGGGGGGACTGCAGATGATTCTGCACGGATAACTTCAACTGAATATTGGTTAAAGTCTAGTTTCCCCCTTGAAATTTTATGAGCCTGTTTCCGTCATTCTGACAAACACAGTGTCATGTAGTAGCTTGTTTATTTCCATGGGGTAAATCTGGAAACCCACCCCATTTCTATTGAGGGCAATGACAGAGGTATCCCAGTCAATGTAAGGGTGGTTGTGCTGGAGCCAGTTGAGGCCAGCAATTACGTCATGGCTGAGGCCTGCCATGATTGGCCCAAAGAGCTTAACCTGGACTTTCCCCATTCTTACAGAGAAGGGTACTGTCTTGTGGATGATGGCAATTCTGCAGGAATCAGATACACATACTGCTTTGAATCTGCTAGGTACTTGGTCTAATTGCTGGGAGTCAGCAAACGCCTGATCTACCATGGTGTGATCAGCCCTGGTATCTACCAGTAACTTGTGGGTGTTCCCACAGAAACAGAAGGGATAGGACAAGCGTGTTACTTTATTTGCAGAATGAGCAGCTTGCAACACGGGGTTGTTGCTATGGACCTGAAAGACGTCTAGGGTTTTGACCTCGTGAAGATTGTAGTTGCGGGAGTTCTTTGCAAGCAAGGGCTGAGAAGGCAGGTCAGTCAGGGTTGTAATGCCTCTCATTGTTACAACCCCCAGGCTTTTCCCTGGTCCTCAATTAGTGCTAGCTAGAGCTCCCCCTTGCGGGGGCGTTTAGCTGCACTTTCTTGCTGGCACAGTTGGCAACAGCCCACTTGACCTTGGCCATTGTTAGGTGCAGGGCGTGGTTGGAGTGGAGCATTGTTGGTGCGGCAGAAGCCCATTGAAGCCTGGTTATTGGCCTCTACAATGGCTTTATAGCAGTTGTCAATAAAGATGCAGCAGCTAACAGGAACCCACTTGCAAATATGAGGTTTTAACCCATTAACAATGAGAGTGAGCAACATGGTGTTCCCATTGGTCACTGCTTTGGGGGCGGCAGCAAGGGCTTGTTGCCAAGCAGCGAGATACTCAGGGACGGAACCAGTCTGCTTGATGGCTAAGAGGGGAGTCCCCAAGATAATGGTAGAGAAGGTTTCACTATATTAGGACTTGGCGGCGTCCCAAAATGTTGCCCAGGTGATGTCAAACTCCTGGCTGGCCCAGTTAGTGAACCACACGGCGGCAGGCCCCGTAAGGCGGCCAGATGCGGTGGCGACCCACATGGACTCAGGAACCTGACAGATACAAAGGCGCGTTTTGGTGGACTGGAGCCAACTGACAATGTCAGCTCCTTTGACACTGCCAGTGAAGGACTCTAGTTAGAGGTTGAGCATACGTTGCGACAGATCCAACTGTGGCAGGATGACACTAGCGTCACGCTGCCCAAGGCAGAGCCAATTGTATACACTGGTAAGGACTAGCTGATCTTGATAGATTATATAACCTTTGGGAATGTTCCCCTTGGGGATTGGAAGGAACATCTCTTGTTGTGGAGTAGCCATGCGGCCCATACTCTGTCCTTTCTTGGGGGGAATTTTGTTTTTAAAATAGGTCAGAACCTACTTCTGCTACCACTGTTGCAACTGAATCAATGAGGGTCCAGTACTTGGAATTGGGGAAGAAATCAGTCCAATAGGAAAGGACAGAACAGTAAGAATAAGGTCTTGTTTATTGTAGGATATTGTGATTAATATACTAAATGAAAAAGCCACAAGGCCAGAAGGGGGTGGCATAGTGGGGAGTTCCATGTAGGGTTTGGAGCCGAGGGATAACTTGTGCGGGGATCAGCAGGTCAAATTGGCAACACTCCTAATTAGGATGAAGTGCCCGCCATTTGACATTGACATCAGATTCATTCATAACGTTAGATACGTCAAGGGGCAACTGATTGAGCGACCCCTGTGTATTGTAAGATACATTAGCAGGCAAGGTTCAAATCTCGGTTGCAACAATTGGTTGCTTTAAATCTACTAAATAGATGGATTAAAGCTAGGAATTGGTTGCTTTAAATCTACTAAATAGATGTATTAAAGCTAGGAATTGATTGCTTCAAATCTAATGGATAGATGAATTAAAACTGGAAATTGTTTGCTTCAAATAAACTGAATAGATGGATTAAAACTGGGAATTGGTTGCTTTAAATCTACTAAATAGATGGATTAAAGATAGGAATTGATTGCTTCAAATCTATTGGATAGATGATTTGAAACTGGGAATTGGTTGCTTCAAATCTACTGAATAGATGGGTTGAAACTGGGAATTAATTGCTTTAAATCTACTGGATAGATGAATTAAAGTAGGAATCATTTGCTTCAAATAATAAATAAATAGTTTGTCTTTTTAGAACAGGGCTCTGCACTTCCTGACATCCACTGGATGTGGAAGGAAATAATTCCAAGAGAATCTTCTTTGAGAAGATTCTCTTGAAACTGTTTCCGTATTTTGGATGAGTGGCTTCTTTTTATAAAAGGGGCCACCCGTCCAAAATCTGACACAGCTCTAATTGGGATGGCCGCTCTAAAAGGGGACCAAAGGGAGGATACAGGGGCCAGCTGAGGGAAGTAGGTGTTCAACCCCATCAATGCTAGACCAGTAAGCAACCAGGGGGTGCTCACAGGGGTACAGTCCAAGCCTTCAGAGGCCTCCTGAGGAACAAACATGCTTTTCTCCAACAAGGGGCAGGGAGGCGCAAGAGTTTCTTCATTCCAGGGAGTATCTGATTCAGAGTTGGGGGAGTACAAGTCCAGTAATCACAAGTAAGGCTTTTGACCAAAGTCTCTCCAGAGGAGAGGTGTAGAGGATCCAGGACCATCCATTCAGACTTCTCATAATTGTTCTTGTTGAGACTCTTACTACTGGACCCCTCTTGTAATAAAGCTTTGGTGAGCTTTGTCTCTATAGAGGCAATTTTCTGGTTTAAACCCTTATTTCCCTCCCGCCATCTTGTCATTATTTTCACACTCTTTTCTTCCTGGAGTTTGAGTCCTTTGATTTCTCTATTTGCTGCATTTTTTATTTGCTGGAAAATCTTGTCAAAACCAAGCAACAAGCTCCATAAGTCCCAAGCATAGACTCTATTTCCTTGTGCAGGCCTTCCTTCCTTGGAAAAATACTCCAAATAAAGTTTCTCAAAAGCAGACTCAAATTCAACTAATGACTTTTTCAGGAAAGTCTTGGTCACCTCAAGGTTCTCTCAGGCACCCTACAGGAATCTTTCAGGAACCTCTTTATGAGCAGCCGCAGTTTCTACTCTTAGAACTCCAAACATTGCCTTTTATAATGATAATTGTGAAGACTTAAATTGAAAATTCAGATTAGGGGAAAGTATCAAATTTTGACTTGAATATATTTATTTAATGTTTATCTGTTTTCACTTATATACCATGCAGAGCATATTAGCCTGAAAACCCCTCTGGTTAAGGAATCACCCCTGGATTCCTATCATGTGGCCTATGACATCACAGTGTCATCCAATCAAGATCTTTTATCCAAAAGACCTTCCCATTCTCATTCTATGAGAATGTTTCTAATACATTCCAGAATCACCTGTTTCCTTTTGTTGAAATGTATTGTTTTGGCTTGAAGCATTCCAAGCTTCTGGCGCCAAAACCCAGTGAAACCTACATATTCCTTATCCAAGATGTCATTGTTCCAACTGAGAACTGGCTGATTGATCCTGAATACCAAGACACCACTGTCTATTAAGATGTTGCCTTTTTTAATTGACTCCTTATCAATTATATTCATTAATGTTCATGGTTAATTAATTTATTACAAAGACACCAAGACTTTACTTGACACAGTCAAGTCCATTTTTGCCATATGATTAAATCCTCATTAATCATATCCAAGGGTGAATTTTAATCAACATTTGGGGTTAATTAAATTGTTTGTAAGACACCTAGTCTCCAAGATTAGTTTGGCCAATCTTGCCTTAATCTTATTGGTTGGTACAGCCTAACTAGCAAGCCAATATTTTATCATTTATTTTGTATAGATACCAAGTTTCTGGGAATCTTTATCCAAAGAATCCCCTAAACTGATCTATATAAAATATATAATAAAAATACAAAAAAATTAATATGATTTGGAATATTTATTTGGCTAAATGCTCCAGGTGACTGTCATACAGTCATAAGAGAGGGTCATTTGCCCTACCTGGTAGATCATCAAGCAAATTTAGAAGTCTAGAAGTATCATCCCCCACATGGCAAGAAGAAGAGGAAATTCAGCCCTAGAGGTCTGAAGAGATAATCCAAATAAACAACAATACAGGTGCCAAGGAAAAAATAACAAATTTAAGTGCAGGAAGTATCATTTCTGAAACCACCAAAGAGTTTAAGATCTTTGAAGTGATTTCTTGTCTTTAAACTTGTAGTAGTGGGTTTAACTAGGATAGTTATTACCAAGAAGAGGCAAATTAAAATTTTATCCTCAGGAGCAACTTGTGGGGAACTGCGGATGACTTTAATGTAACCCTTATGGAAGATGAGTTAAAAATTGAACAAAAACATGGTAAATTCAAGATAACAGTAGTATTTTATAAAACTGTTTAACTCAAACAACAAGTTTGAACTAGTATTTCAAAAGTAAGTGTAAGTAAAGGAATACCTATACTCTAACATTAAGTCTAATAGCTTAGAGGAAGTAACCAGGAGAAACAGAATTGACATAAAGGTAATAAAGAAAAGTATTTTTAATAACTGTTTGCAATTTAGAGAGCTTAAACTAGAGCTTAAAAATGATAAGAATAATTTTTAAACCCTTAAACTTTATTGTGGGTAAAGAATGAGCAAGCAGGGGATCAAAAGTCCCCTGTCCTGCTTTAAGGGACAGATTTTTATTTTGAAAGGTCACCTAACCCAGATGATGAGTCTGATTGTCCAGGAGAGGATTTTTGCAGGGAATTTTTGGCAACAGCGCCCATGTCAACACTATAGTAAAGTGACAACCTGGTTTTACATAATGTTGTCTCCTGGATTTCAACACTTTTTTAGTTAACAAAACACTTTACCCTGAAAATTTTTAATATAAAAAATATTTTTAAATACATTATTTTACTAAAATGACTCCATAGAGTCCAAAAATGCAATAAAAAATACAACAAGTGTCAAGATTTTGGGGTCTTGAGGTATTACTTTTATTAAGTGACATTGTATTATATGTGTTGATAGGGGACTGTATGGCAACAGTCTGTAGCTACCAATTGGATCTTGGGAAATACTATGGCTTGGAGGAGTCCTAAGGCCGTAGGAGAAGAAACACAGTTCTGCAGATAGACAACAGCGCGCTCTATCTGGATACAACTGACTACTAGGCGTTGGCTAGTAGTGATACTATACTTAGATATCTTCAATCTCTAAGCCAAGGGTGATATTTTTTCTGTTTGATCTCTAGTTAGGAGAGCACTTTATATAGGGTGTATAGACCCTCTTACCAGATAGTTATCTGACGCATCTAACTCTTACTAGTCAGTCTATCTGGCCCCCAGACTGCTAGTTTCAGCCCCCAGAGCTAGGCAGCCATGCCAGTCTGGCATGGGACTTCAATAGATTACCGGGCCTCAGCTTACTTCACCAGCGTGTTGGCAACATCTTGTTTCCAGTTTATGCATATGCAAGTTTAGTTACCCTGTCTTTTGGGTTTTTGCATCATGCATTATTCTTCTAAATGACCTTCTATATCAGTCATAGAATCCAAGGTATCTGGAGGTGCAAATGTTTGGCGTAAACCAACTTGCATTAATATTCTTGAGTATTTCATCTTATTGGCTATTAATTGTTCTGTGATTGTGGCCTAGGGATCAAGTTTGTTTGTTCAGGTCAAGTCCAATTGGCGGATCATTTTTGGATCAGGATCAATCTTCAGGTTAATCATCAGTGTATCAATTGGCCAAATCCAAGGGATAGGATAAGTTGATTCTTTTACAATCAAGCCAGCTAAATGGCAATTGACTGTCTAACCAATCAACAAAGGGGAATAACATTCAAGTTTATTACATTATTCTGGAGGCTTGACAACAAGTAATAATAATAAGGAGATATAAAAAAGTATTTTTCAATTTAATATGTAAATTACACTCTTTATTATAAAATTATTTTTTATTCCCATAAAAATTAAAATCCCAATGAACCAAAAATAAAGATATTTAATATATCACAACAACTACAAAATACAAGAAAAATCTATATTTAATTTATGATACTTTATATAAGTGTAACTGAAAAAATCTCATACCTTAAAGATAAATTAACAAAATATAAGGTATTTCTTACTAAACCACATTTAAACTGTAACTGAAACTTACCATTTATACCTGAAAAAATTAGTACCATCCAAAAAAATATAAAAAGCAAAAGTAAAAAGGATCCAGGCAAAGCAAAGTTTACTGGGCTAATTGAAGCCACCAGCAAGAGCAGTTGCTACATCTTCAAGGTATTTTTTGATTTTTGCCACCTTATACTTCTTCTTCACCACCTTTTGGAAGTCCTCCTGATAGTCCTTATCCTTACCCTTTCTCTTCTTGGGGGCCACCTGGTTGGCCAGGCCATGAAACTTAGAGACATTCTGGGCCTGCTCCTCCTGCAGCTTGGAGAAAAATTTAAAGTACTTGGGGTTGGACCCAAACTTCACCTTGAGGTGCTTGTGCTTGTGCCACACTTCCAGGCTGGATGTGGTCTTCATCTCTCTCTTAAGACAGGCGCTCTGGCAGTTCCATGACGCTGTGGCCCTGCTCTTTCCTCTCTGGGCAGTTACCTTCTTGCCTACCCATTGCCGCTCGAAGTAATCAAGGTAGCCCTTGAAAATAGTGGAGTGATTCTTGATATAAGAAATCTTCAGGAGGGCCTTAAAGCCAATCCCAGTATGCTCTGGCCGCACAAAAGCCAAGGCAGCAAATTGGGTCATGGCAAAGAGACACTTCCCTTTATCATCATTGAGATACTTCTCAAAGAGCTCCTTCTTGCTCTTGAGGTGTTTGATGAGCGCCTTCCTAAAATGGAAGAAGCAGCCCTGTACTTCTCCATTGAAGTTGGCCTCAAAGGCTCTGAACTGAGCTTGCTCAAAGTCCATGATAATCACCTTTGGCCCAAGTGAGCGTGCATGAGCTAGCTGCTCTGTGGCTAGGGTGGACTCATCCTTATCAGAAGAGGAGGAATTGGCCCTTGTGGCGTGGGAGGGAAGGGGAGCTGGGTGGCAGGAAGGGAGCTCAAAGCATCCTGGACAATTTTGAAGGCTCTGGTGTAGACTTCAGTCTTAGCACCAGGCAGGAGGAAGAACACAAGGTGATAACCTGGGTGTCAAATTGCCCATGCAGTACCCAAAGCTGCTTGAAGAGGGAGGGACAGATTGAAAAAGGGCTGTAACACAGCCAGGTGGTAGCAGTGTTGAGCTGCTCCAGGTTTTGGGTTGTGGCGTAGGCAATGATCCTATCATCTACTTCCTTTCCATTGCCATGGAGCAGGAACATCTCTCCATCCTCAGTTTTCTTGAGGGCATCAGAAAGGGCCAGGTCTTTGATTGTGGTGGCACTTTTAGCCAGGGGATTGGTGGCTTGGCGCCTATCACTAACAAACTTAACCAAATGGCTGTGGGTTGGCACCCTCTTCAGATTAGTGGGGGAGAGGTGCTTACAGGTAAGCACAACCAGCTGGGTGGGGGAAAGGTCCTTGGAGGTAGGCATTATCCGCACAAAAGACTATTTCAGGAGATGAGCTACAATTTTATTGGGCATTGTGCAAGTGTGCTCACCCTTAATGTTTGGACTAAGTCCCAGCGCTCAGTGTTGCGCCGCACTGGGAAGGAGCAGTCCTCACAGGTATAGTGGCAGCTGTTGAAGCCCCAGTTGACATTATTGCAGCTGAAAATGTAACCATTTGCCACCATGGCTGGCCCACCCTTCACACTCATTATGGGGAAGTATTTTGGCAAGGTGGAAGGAACCTTGAGCTTCCCATCAACATTGCAGATGTTGTGGGCCACAAGAGGGTCCCAGAGGCCAGCAGGAGCATGGCGGAAGCCAGGGAAGTAATTAAGGCGGGGCTTTGAATCATTTTCTGATAAACTGAAAAGAGGGGAGTTTGTTGGGGGAGCAGAAGGGGGCTTATCTTGGTGCTCCTCATGTTTAGGAGACTTATCCTTTGAAGGTGACTTCTTGGCCTGGTGCTGCTTCTTGGTAGGCTCCTCATCTGAAACAGAGTCATAGAAACTGTGGTCAGTAACTGAACCATTAGTTTCCTCACCCCCAGTGGAGTGAGTGAGGCTCTTCTTGGGAGAGGGCTCAGGGGAGGGCTTAGAAGTGGCCTTCTTTGATGAGTCAGGCTTCTTCTTGGTGGCTTTGGTGGGCTTAGAGGGATGCTTGGTTCCTTTGGGCTGCTTTGAGGTGTTCTTGTCCTAAAATAATAAGCAACAAGTTCTGAGGTAGAGCTTTGTATTTAAAAAACAAAACAAAACAACTATAAAACATACTAAATAAAAATTAATCCTTATATGGTTTATATTGGCATTTAAAAGTTAAAAAATACTTGTATAGTTTTTATTTTATTATAGTTTAAAATAAAAAGTTAAAAGTTAAGAGCTTTATGTCAAAGTACTATGTTTATATATTAGATTTTATTTTAAAAAGTAGAAAATATGAAATATAAAAGTTAAAAAATACAACATATCAAAAAATCAGATGATTTTATTACAGTAGTTTTAAAAGCTATGTCAACAAGCAAAAATACTTCAGATTTTAACAAAATGATTTCAGATTTAAACAAAATTCAAGTTGCACAAGATTCAGGATTCAATTAATTTAAATATTTTTGGTTAATAAATGAACTGTCAAACCAAAAACAAAATTTCACTAACCCATTATACAAAATTAAAGCAAACATCAAGCGGTGTAGTTCAAACCACAAACAGAATGAACTTACACAACAAGTGAAATGGATTGATGCTATTCTGGAGTATATTATAATCCAAGCAGGATTCATATGAGGCACCAACAGAAGGACCAAAATGAAACAAAATTTGAGCAATCTAGAAGCAAGATTCCACAAACACAAAACAAAATGAACTCACAAAAGATGTGTAGTATGAGCAGCCTAAAATAGAAAACTATCAATTTAACAGCCAATCAACAGCTATCCAATTTAGGAACAGAGGCATTTTATTCATTTTCATGGCTCTAAATTTGTATGAAAATTGTTTTGAGAACCTTCCAAATATGGACTTGAGATTACAATAAAAATAAATCATTAAATTTTAAAATTTCTACTTTTAGTGATTTTATCCTAGGTTTTTTACAATGGTTTTTACTAGCAACATCTTCAACAGCACAAGCAGCCAAGCCAGCAGCAGCCAAGCCAGATTCAATGGAGGCAAGGCTCAGAACGTGGAGGCACCCGTTTACACCCAAGCCTTTGAGGTGGGTAACAAGGAAGCTGACCTGTACCTGACCCATATGACTTTGACTTGTTTGAGAGTCACTTAGCATCTAGCTCTGCCCTTGCTCCCACACCCACCCCTGCACAAGCTGCCCTTCAACCAACCAATCAGGATGACAACCTTGATTTGGAACAACTTCCCGCCACCGCCCAAGCTGCCCCCCCTCAGCCAATCAGGCTTCAGCTCCTGCCGCCCAGCACCCCAAATGCAGAATAATCACTGCCCAAATTCTTCAGGAAATTGTGGCACTCAACCTGCAGGGTCTGTCCTGGGATCAGATAGCCAGCCAATTACAACTCACCCAGGCTACTGTCATGCGGGAATTCAACAACCTGATGAATAAGGGATATCTGATTTGGACAGTCAAGAAGCCAAAGAAGGCCACAGAGTCCCAGATCAATGAGGCATACCCAATAATGCTTGACCTCCTCCAGTGGGACCCCCAGCTTCCCTTGACCCAGGTCTGGAAGCAACTTTCATACCATGGTATTTGGGTGTCTGAGCGCATGGTGCAGCTCTGGATGCACAGAAAGGTGGCTTCAATTAGGGTTCTTACAAATTTTGCCAGCGACCAATGGGATGGCGCTGAGGATACCCCATATGATACCACAATTGAATCAACCCTGGTCAGATGCTTGACAAGTCTAACATATGACATCATGTTTGTCTTTTACTACAAGTTATTGATTGCATTTAACAATTTCAGTGAGCAAGGAAAAGCCACCACCAAGAATGGAAGGAAGAAGGTCAAGAAGGGGACATTCATTGGTGCATTTCTGGCTGTTTCAGCCAAGGGTTTTGTCTACTATTGGACAAACCCTGATTTCATTAATGGGTACTCATACAGTCACATCCTTGGTGGATTGCTCAACTCCTGGGATGGCTTGAATTCCAAATACCGGGTTTTATTAAGCCACCAGATAGAGGGAAGCTCCACTGCCCTTGAGGCCATCCAGGAACACGGGCACCAGGCCTCCGTGTACCCAGCTGATCACGCCAACATCTATCTGGCAGATTTTGTGTTCTTTAATATTGGAGATACACTCTGGGAGCACTGCCATCAGGCTTTCAACAACCTCTATCTTGGGGTCCTTGATCACAATTTTCTCTTTGGTCACCAAATGGTGGCTGACTTGTTTGCGCAAATGGTTTTCCATGTGAACATGGGCAACCAATCACACAAGGATAAACACCTATCATCCTGTTCCATAGCCACCTACTAGCCCATCCAGCCAATGACTGATGAGGTGTACAATGAACGGTATATGGTGGCCATCATGCGCAATCCTCCTGCCTCCACCCCCACCACCAACACCCCTAACCCGCAAACCCAACCCATCCAATCCCAGACCCCCAGGCCAGCACTGCTTCTACGTCTTCCTTCCCGCACCATTTTGCCTACTAGGCATCACTCTTCCCCGCCTCAATAAACCCCCTGGTCCCAAAAAATTTCTATTTATATTATCTTTATTTTGAATTTCAATTGTTTGTGTACTCTTTGTTTATAGTTGGCTGTATTCTTTATGTTCATCTTATTTCTATAAAATCATATATTTACTATGTTGTGTATCTAGATCCAGAACACAGTTATTTTTAGCACCCAAACACATCCCCTTGTGAAAATATTAACAACAATTTGGTGATCAGCTAAATTTGAATTATAAAGTTATAGTGTTAACTGTTTTTAGATAAAGTTGTTACTGATCCAAATTCAAAACCCCAATGATAAACTTTAAGCCAATCAGGAGCCAAGTGATAAAGTGATTGTTGTGACATAAAGGGTCATTCAATAATTCTTTGATGCAAGTGCGCTAATTAATATGATTGGCTGGATGTTTTGACATTATGCGCCAATGCTGCTGTGGCAAGTTGTTGGTGGACTAGTGCCCAATCAGCTACTGGGTTAGCATTAGTCCATCAACAACTTGCCACAGCAGCAATGACATACAATGGCAAAACATCCAGCCAATCATATTAATTAGCGCACTTGCATCAAAGAATTACTGAATGACCCTTTATATCACAACAATCACTTTATCACTTGGCTCCTGATTGGCTTAAAGTTTATCATTAAGGTTTTGAATTTGGATCAGTAACAACTTTATCTAAAAACAGTTAACACTATAATTTTCTAATTCAAATTTAGCTGATCACCAAATTGTTGTTAATATTTTCACAAGGGGATGTGTCAAGCGCCAAAAATAATATGGTAATCAAGGAAACAATGCCAACACAAAGCAAACAACACATATTGAGATGAGCGTAAAACATATACAAAATGGGTAAAAAGATGGGAAAACAAAAATTAATAAACAAAGAGGCAACAGTATCAAAATAATACAGAATTTATTGGGTCAAAAGCTATAAAAACATATGGAAAGGTTAGTAAAAAATTAATGAGAGAATTGGAGAAGCTGCTAAAAGACCTTGACTTGGTGATTGCCAAAATAAAGGACATTGGCCGCAAGGTCAAAGCCAAAGTGAAGTCTGCCGTCCTCACTGGGGACAAAATTAACAAGGTGTCTGCAAAGGCACTAATGTCAAAAATGCTAGACACCCCAGAGAAGACAATCAAGCACTTACTAAATATTCAAAAAACTGTGGTTGAGGGCCCCAAGTTCAAGGCATACAATATTTCCGCGCCATCTGTCTGGGTTGATGACCCAGAGATGTATACCCACCTCAAACCTGCCAAGTGTGTCAGGGCAGAGGATACCAAATTGCCTGTGCAACTGCTTGCGCCAAGAATGGCAAAGCCGGCTGAAGTTGCCAGCAAGGAAGAAACCCTTGAAGGTAACCTAAAAAATTATAATTAATAAAAATTATTAAATACTTACCTTTTTTTAGAAGATGTTGATGGTGAACTCTGCCAGGTCCTGGTTCTGTTCCCCCCCCACCTTCTACTCTAACTACTCCACTCATGTGGCCAAACAGCTTTTCATGTCCCCCCTGTCTTGCGGGAGCTTGAAGACAGGATCCACGGTACATTCCCAATGTCCAGGGAGGCATTGGCTGGGCTTTTGCATGGTGAGGGAGCATCTAAGTGGGCAGTTACTGCCTACAAGGATGCCCAACTGGTTTTCCTGGACCCAGTTAACCTTGGTGGAGTTTACTGTGTAAACTCCATTGAGCTTGTTTGGGACGTCCTGACAACACTCCCATTCAAGAATATACCAGAGATGGGCGGGCTCATGGGGCTGCTTGCTTCTGCTTCCCAGTGGAGCATACTATCTCTTACCTGTTGGAGAACTTTGGGCGCGCGGTGTCAAAATTGGCTGTTGCAGACGCAACAGCCGTAAAGAAGACAAAAATCCTCCTGGCGGACTTTGGGCTGGCCTGGAGTGCCAACGAGACGGGGGTCCCTGAAGCTGTGGAGCTGACCTTTGCCAAAACCAAGCACGAGAAGAAGATTAGCACTGTATACAACAAATTGTGCAAGTTTACAGAAGCCTTTGCTGGACAAAGGCTTCACCTTGTTGTTTACCTTGGGTATATTTTCTTCTTTAGGATGAGCGCCAGTGTAGAGGACCTAGACAGGGTTTTTCTTGGGGTTGACAAGGCCAGGCTCTCACTGGACGGGAAGAAGGTCCTCCCTGGGTATGACTCAGTGGATCATGTCATCCAGGACGCCCTGGTCCTGGCTGGCATCTTTGGGTTTGCAGTCCTGCCAGAAAAGCTGCTCCTCCATTCCCACCTTACCATCCTTCCTTTCACCAACAGGTGGGAATACTTTAATAAGAGTGTATCCACTGTCCATAGTGTGGCAGTGGAGGTTGTGCGCCACCTCCATTGCGGGGTGGGTACATACTGCTGAACCCATTATAGGTGCACTAAATTTTATCTCTATATCAATAAATATATTTATACTCTACTATATTTTTATATTATAAATAATTTTTCAAATAATATTTTAGCAAACAAGATTTGCAAAATATATTTCAGAAATGGGTTTCATAAAAGTATAAAATAATACATTAATAAAATAAATTTCAACCTTACAATTTACGTTTAATTTTTATAAGACTATTTTATATTTATTTGAAAAAAGTGATATAAATATATTTGTGTAATCCAGTATCAAGCGTTTGGTATAACCTCAGATGACATATTAAATAATATATAATAAAATAAATAAATTACTTACATCTATTGATGGTTCTTCTGAATGTGATTGCAGGTGTGGAACCATCTAAATATAAAATGATAATTAATAAATCTTGAATAGTAAATTAGAGAATAAAAAAAGTTGGACACACTAAGCCTTTAATTGATTGGCTGTTTGGCTAGGCACACAGGGATGAACAAATCAGCGTGGTCATAGAATTTGGCTACGGTCTCAGCTGGAAGGGTATGGATCCTGGCCTGCAGCAAATCAAACAGGTCCTTGGTCCCTGTTGGGGTTCCTTGCTTGACAATTTGCTTGAGCCACCCAAAGACTTCCTCAATGGGATTTAGGAAGGGCAAATAGGCAGGGAGGAAGAGAAGGCGCAAATTTGCTGTGGCCAATTGCTGAGGGCCCAATGCAATGCTGGTGTCAATTGATGGAAATTCTTCAAGAATATCTGTCACCTTGTGGAGACCAACATTGTCCAATACAATTATGTTGGTGAAGCCCAGGCTTGTGCGCCTCAGGTGCGCCTGGACCAATTGGAGAAATGATATGAAGGTCCAGCTATTGTGGGAGCCTAGTATTATTTGGTACAGCTTGACCCCCTTTGGACCAAGGAGAGCCACCATTGAATATGCTGTGGCGCAGACTGTAGCACGCCAAGCCATCCCGTCATTGGAGCCTTTGGGGACATACCCATACTCATTGCGCATCAACAAGGCAAATGCTGATTTGTCAATATAATAGAATTTAATTATCCCCTTGGCTTTGAGGGCAGTGTACGCCTCAGCGTAATTTTTCTGGGTCTTGATATTGACTGGGCTGTTCCAATTGTAGGGGGATACCCCGAGCTTTTTCCAGGAAAATCACAATCCCTTGACCAAATGATAATAGAAGAAAATTGAGGCCTCAACCCCAAAAGCAGACTTGACCATGGCCTGTATATTTGCCAGTTTAAGATGGCAATCTTGGGTTATCCCCTGGCGGATTGCCCATTTGTGCTCCTTGGTGAGCATGGTTGAAACACACAAGGATTTCTCCGTGGCAAGGACTCAGCCAGTATCAATGAACTTGTTGAAGGTCTTCGAGGCGTACTTGGGATCCACCCCAACAAGAGCCGCAGCTGCCTTGTAATCACCAGATTCCCGCATGAGCTGTAGAAGGATGATGCACTTAATGCCAGGAATGCAATTGTGAGCAGGCTTTTTAGCGGTGGGGATTGGCTTGTTGGAGTTGGGAACAACACAGGGCATGGGCACCTTGGTGTAAAACCAGCAACTTTCTTTAACACCAGCTGTCCCTCATTGGTTTGGTAGAACTGGGGCTCCTTTTCATCATCCTGATTGCCATCACTGACTTAGGGCTTGTAGCTAGTATCAAGTACAGGCTTCACCTTCTACAGCATGGCTGACAGGACTGACTCTTGCTGGTACACAACGTCAAACACATACAAAGTAAGTTCTACCTCCTTGTTTCTAACTGTTTTGGTAGTGGTAACCTTGGTGGGCTTCCGGGTCAGCTTTGGGACCCAAGGGTTTATACTCTGCACCCTAGCAGCTTGTGCTCCTTGAACCGGCTGTATCAGTGCAGCGTCACTATGGAACTCTCCTCTCCCGCCTCCCTCCTGAGTAGGCACTTGTGTTGTACTAAGTCTATTCTTTGACCTGCGGGGGCAACTGCAACTGTGGCGCACAACGGGTGCAATGGTAGTCTGTTGCTGTGTTCCTTCCATTTTGAGAATTTAATAAAATATTAAATAAAACTTAATTAAGTTACTCCCTATTTTTAATTTTTGCTTTTATCTGTTTATGGATATTCAATTAATATTTTTCCCACCCAATATCCCAATTATAGATTTTTTATTTCTTAGGTAGAAGTTTTTGGTTTTACCACACCCATTTTAGAATACCTAAAATAATTTCCACCCATTTTCCCATATTTTACATCAAATTAAGCACCCAACAAAGTATCTTTAAAATTATGTTTCAGATCTTGTGTCTTATTTTAGATACCTTGGTATCATTCTTGATTACAACCCATTGCACAAACTGATTGAGTGATTTTATTTACATAGTGAGTTGCTATTGTGTTTTGTTTTTGGATTGAGTTTTGACACACCACGCTTGGGTGTATTTTGTCACCAATTCACATAGTAAATATATGTACACCAAAAGTCAACTCACACCATTTTGTTTGTGAATATATGTATTTTGGATTATATTTTGAATGGTTTTGCTTTGCGCGTGAGTACTTTGTTGCTGTGTTGACCCATTTTGCCCATTAATTCCAGTAAACCCTGTTAACAGAGGGTATATTTTAACCTGAGAGTTGGATTTTGTTTAAATCTGAAATCATTTTGTTTACATATGAAGTATTTTTGCTTGTTGCCATAGCTTTTAAAACTACTGCATGTAAAACATAAAGTTTCATATGTGAGAAATGAAAAGTGTTGACATTATGATTGACAATTAGTAAAAAAGCTGAATTCTCACTAGCAATTATAAAAATTGTAGACATTATTATTGATGAAATTAACACTGTTGTCATTTTCTTGAAAATTTACTATGAAAAAATATAGTACACCTAATTAAATTTAAGCAAGCTAGCAAATGTTAAACTTTTCTGTATGTTGCAACCAAGTTTCCAGACTTGCCTGCTAACATATCTTACAATACACAGGGGCGTTTGATGAGTTACCACTTGACGTATCTAACAACATGAACCAATCTGATGGCAATATTGAATTGTGGGCACTTCATCCTAATTAGGAGCACTACCAATTCAACCTGCTGATCTCTGCACAGGTTTTTCCTCAGCTTTGAACCTTACATGGAACTTCCCACTATGCCACCCCCTTGTGGCCTTGTGGCTTTCCCCATATGGTATATTAATTGCAATATTCTACAATAAACAATACCTTATTCTATTTATTCTTGTCCTTTCTATTGGACTGTTGTCTTCCCCAATTCAAATAATGAACTCTCATTGGTTCAGTTGCAACAGTGTTAGCAGCAGTAGGTTCACAACCTACCTAAAACAAAAATCCCCCCTAAGAAAGGACAAAGTACGGGCCGTATGGCTACTCTCCATCCAGAGACTTTCCTGCCAATCCCCAAGGGGGACATCCCCAATGGGTATGTTACTTACCAAGACCAGCTAGTTCTTACAAGTGTGTATAATTGGCTCCACCTTGGGCAGCGTGACGCCAGCGTCACCCCTCCTAGTCAGACCTCTCACAACGCATTCTCAATCTTCAGCTGTAAACCTTTGCGGGTGGGGTCGAGGGAGCCAAAATTGTCAGTTGGCTTCAATCCACCAAAACCTGCCTTTGTATCTGCCAGGTTCCCAAACTCATGTGGCTTGCCACTGTGTCTGGGTGTCTCACAGGGACCACCACAGTGTGGTTTACTAACTGGGCCAGTCAGGAAATCAAAGTCACCTGGACAGCATTCTGGGACACTGCAAAGTCCCACTACAGCAAAACCTTCTCGCCCATTGTGGTGGAAACTCCCCTTCTAGCAATTAAACAGACTGGATCTGTTCCTGAGTACCTTGCTGCCGCCCCCAAAGCTGTAACTGAAGGAAATGTCATGCTTTTGACCCTAATAATCAATGGGCTCAAGCCCCATATCTGTAAGTGGATCCCTGTGGGTTGTTGCACCTCCATTAATGACTGCTACAAGGCCATTGTGGAAGCCAAAAATCAGGCTTTAATGGGCTTCTGCCGTACTAGTGACGTTCTGCTTCAACCTCGTGCAACACCTGGCAGTGGCCACAACCAAGTGGGCTGCCATAAACCCCGCCAGCAGGAAAATGGAACCAAACACCCCGCCAGGGGGAACTCCAGCTAGCACAAATTGAGAATCAGGGAAAAGCCTGGGGGTTGTATCTACAAGAGGTTCTACAACCCCACTTGACCCTTCCTCTTAATCCCTGCTTGCAAAGAATCCCTGCATTTACAGTATCCACAAAGATGAAACCCTTGATGTCTTCCAGGTTCATAGTGACAACCCTGTTCTTCAAGCAAGCCACTCTTAAAATAAAGTAACCTGCTTAGTCTATCCCTTCTGTTTTTGTAGGAATACCCACAAACTATTGGTAGATACCGGGGCCAACCACACTATGATGGACCAGGCGTTTGCTGAATCCCAACAACTGGACCAAGTGCCCAGCAGATTCAAGGCAGTGCAAGTAGCTGATTCCTGTAGAGTGGCAATTACCCACAAGACAGTACTCTTCTCTGTGAGAATGGGGAACATCCAGGTTAAGCTCTCTGGGCCAATCATGGCGGGGCTCAGCCACAACGTAATTGCTGGCCTTGACTGGCTTCAGCACAATTGTCCCTACATTGACTGGGATACATCTGTTATCACCCTCAATAGAAATGGGGTGGGCTTCCAGATATACCCTGTTGAAATGAGAAAGCTACTCCACAACACTGTGTTTGTTAGAATAACAGAGACAGGCTTGTACAACTTCAAGGGGGAAACTAGACTTTAATCAATGCTCAGTCAAAGTTATCTGCACTGAACCATCTGCGGCCCCTCCCTTGACCACTTCACCTCCACTCGCGCTTACAACACTCTTTGAGGAGTACAAGGACGTCTTCAGAAAAATGCTGGACCAACTACCCCCTCCTTGGGAGATCCAGCATGCAGTACAACTCCAAGGGTTGTTATCTAAGGCACGCCCCTTATATTGTCTTACACTAAAAGAAGATGAGAGCCTCTGCCAGCACCTTGTAGACGCGCTTGACAAGGGCTTCATTTTCCCCTTGCTCTCTCCATACGGGGCAGCTGACTTCTTTGTAGCCAAGAAGGACGGGTCCCTTTGCCTGATCACAGATTACTGCGCCTTAAATGAAGTGACTGTTAATAATAAGTACCCCCTGCCGCTGATTGACAACCTGTTTGACACACTTGGGGGTGTGAAGGTCTTTAGCAAGATTGATCTCACTGTGGGGTACAACCAAGTCCGCATTGCACCAGGGGATGAGGCAAAAACTGCCTTCTGCACACACTATGGGTCATTTGAGTGTTGGGTCATAAACTTTGGAATGACTAACACTCCTTCCACCTTTGCCATGTTGATGAACAAAGCATTTGAGGAACTGATTGGGAAATGTTTGGTTGTGTACCTTGACGACATTATTGTCTTCAGTCAAGATCCAACCACGCACCTCCAGAACCTCCGTGCTTTCCTCAACACCCTTCGGAAAAATCAGCTAAAAGCTAAACCCTCCAAATACAAGTTCCTCAAGTTGGAGCTGCTATTCCTTGGGTAAACCATCTATGCCTAAGGGATAAAGCCCAACCCTTCCAAAATTAAGGCAATCATCAGCATGCTGCCTCCCACAAATGTGGGCCAGGTGCGTACATTCTTGGGCATAGTTGCCTACGTGTGCAAGTTCATTTCCAATTGTGGGGAACTAATTGCACCCCTCACCAAGATCCTCAACACCAAACAGCGCTTCTATTGGACCCCTTTCAGGGATCAGGCCTTTGAGAAGCTGAAGCAGAGACTTACAACTGCACCTGTACTACAGTTCCCCAATTGAAACCGCCAGTACAAACTTGAGACTGACGCCTCTGACAGGGCCATAGGGGGCATGCAACAGTAGAAACTGATGACAGTGTCTTTCTCCCTGTGGCATATGAGTCCAGGAAGCTTACTGACTCAGAACAACATTATCCCATTCATGATAAAGAATTAGCGGCAATTATGCACTGCGTCGGGAAGTGGCGCTGTTACCTGGAAGGGGCTACCTTTCCACCCGCGTCCTGACAGACCACAAGTCACTCCAGTACTTCAACACGAAGTCCCACTTGACACGCTGCCAAGCAGGCTGGGTTGAGCGTCTATCCCTCTATCAGTTGCACATCAAGTACAAGCCTGGGAAGGAACTTGTCACAGCTGACACCCTCTCACGCCTTTACATAGCGTCTATCACGGGAGATGACAGCTTGGACCCAGACTGGTCCATGCTCTACCTCTGTCCTGAGGCAAATTATTACAAAGGCCTTAGCTCAGTAACCACTCCAAGCTGAAGAACAACAAAAGTCAGTTCACCACTGATGCTGGCAATATCTACCGCTGGGCAGAGACAGGTGAGAAGACGCCTTACATTCTCACACACAACAAGGTGACACAATATTGCATTATCACCAAACCCTGGGTCATATCAGAGGGCGCAACCTCTTTGAGATCATGAAACAAAAGGTTTGGTGGCCACGTATGCATCAAGACATCTTGGATCTCTTTGAAACATGTGTGCTGTGCAAAAAGAATACATCCAATTCTGCACCTCCAAAGTTTGTCCTGCCCATCAAAGCCATGGAACCCTTCAAACAATGGGCCCATGACATTGTTGGACCCCTCCCTGAAGACAGACTGGGAAAGAAATACATCATAACTGACATCAACTACTTCACTCATTGGCCAGTGGCCTGGGCAACAACTAATCACACCTCCACCACCATCACCTGCTTCATTGGCAAGAAAATGTGGCCCACTTTGGGCAGCCCAAACGTTTTATCACAGAAGGTGGCCCCAAACTTGTTGGGCATGTCATGAAGGTGTATTGCGCCAATGTGACGGATCCAGGATTAACCAATCCATCCTGCCATTATCCTGCCCTTGACTCTTATTGCTGTTACCTTCCTGGGACAAAGCTTTGAGGAGCTTTGCCTCCAGAGAGGCAATTTTATTGGATAACACTTTATTGTCATCCCGCCAACAAGCCATGATTTCAACGCTTTTTTTCCTCTCGTGCTCTCAACGCCTTAATTTCACGATTTGTCATCTCTTTTACTTGTTGCAAGATTTCATTCCATCCTACCAACAAGTTCCAAGCATCCCAAGCATAACTTTGGTTCCCTTGGGCGGGAATCCCTTCCTTTGCAAAGTAATTGGAATACAGCTCTTCAAACGCAGCCTTTACTTCTACTTAAGATTTGGCAGGAACAGTCTTAGTGACCTCCAGGCTGACCCAAGCTTATTCCAATGTACTTGTAGGAACCTCCTTTCTTGCGGCAGTGGTTTCCACACAAAGGACCCCAAACTTGGCTCTCTCAATTTTTAACAAAGAAGGCATGAAAATTGAAAAATAGGTGAGGGGAAAGCATCAAAACCAAAAATGAATATTTTTATTAATGTTTAACTGTTTTTGCTTATATACCATTTGGGGCATACACGGCTGAAAACCCCTCTGGTTCCTGAATCAACCAATGATTTGCATCACGTGGTCTATTACATTTGAGTCATCCAACATAGACCTTTACCTGAAAGATCACCAACAATTCTCAACCTATGAGAATTGACCTACAATGGGCAAAAGTCACCTGACTCCATTCAACCTAATGTACAGATTTGGCATGGAGCTTCCCTAGCTCCCAGCGCCAAAACTCTGTGGATTTCACATCCTAAACTCAGCTATCAGTGTTTCAACTGGAACCAGCTGATCAAAACTCAAACCAGGCGCCACCGCGGCGCCCAGAAATTTCCCCAGGCAGTGCACCAGCGCCTCATTGCCTGAGAAAATTTGATAGCGGCGCCTTGGCGCAATTCAAATTCATTAGGCGGCGCGGCGGCGCTTCTAATCCAATAAATTTGCCAACACAACGCTTTTAACCCTAATTCTGGGGGTTTCCCATGGTTAACCTTAACCAAATTTCTTGAAAAAGTCAAGACCATTTTAATATAATTAAATCCTCATTAATTATATCCCATATTTGTTAATTAATCTTCCTGATTAATCAACCCATTTTTGAGACGCCTAGTCTCCAAGATTGATTTGGCCAATCTTGCCTCAATTCTTTTAGTTATCCTAACCTAACTAAATATCCATATTCTGTTCTTTTATTAAACATAAGTATCCAGTTTCTGGGAACCTTTCCCTCAAGAGTTCCAAACAAACCTATCTATATATAATAAAAAGCAAAAACAGAACATCTTTATATTTTGGAGCATTATATTCAGCTAAATACTCAGCAGTGACTGTATTACAGTCACAAGGCCCCCTTCCCTTTGGGGAAATTGGCCTCATCTTCTTGGATCTTTATAAGCTCCAATTTCCCATGGAATAGCTTAAGGAATTGAGGATGAACATAGGACCATTCTTCTTTAAGGCAGCTCTAACCCCCCAAATTAGATAGTTTGGCCCTGGACTAACCAAAATAATCTATATAGGCCCTACCCATCACTGAAGACCTCTTCTTGGGTGCTTTTCTCAGCGCCTTTGATCAAACCACACCAGATCTCCCACCTGGAAAGATCACAAGGAAGTACTCCAGGCTTTGAGTTCCACTTGGTGGCACGCTTTTCTCAAACCTGCTCTCCTTTACTCCTTGCCTCAGCAAATAACTTCTGCATCTTGGCTGCATGTTCCTCTATGGCGGCTTCATAGGAATTTTTTCCACAAACTCCCATTGGCCCACTTCAGTGCTGGTTGTAGTCTCCCGGCCATACAACATCCAAAATGGTGAAAACCCAGTAGAATTATAGGGCATTGTCTGATATGCCATGACACTCATTGTTAGGTGATCCTTCCAACAGGTTGTAGCTCCATCAGCCAATTTTCCCATAATGCGCTTTAAGGTTCCAATGGTTCTTTTGGCTAACCCATTGGTCTTGGGATGGTAGGGAGCTGCGGTTAACTTAGAAATGCCCCATTTTAAGCATTCCTTAGTCAAGGCTGGCCCTACTTAGGGTGGTTCATTGTTGGTGAGAACCTTCTTGGGACAACCATGTTGTGCTATGATTTCTTCTTGGAGAAACTTAGCAATTGCAACGCTTGTTTCTTGAGCCATTGCTCAAACCTCTACCCATTTTGTGAAAGAATCAATGGCAACCACAAAGTATTCTTTCCAACCACTTGGTAATGTGATATGACCCGTATCCATTGAGACCAACTCAAAAGGATAATGTGACATCACTGACTTGAGCTGTACCTTAGATTTTGCCGCTGAGAACTTAGAGCAAACTTTACATTCTTGTAAAATCTGGTGGACCGTAGCTCTCATCTCTGACCACCAGTACTGGGCTTTTACTGCTTGCCAGAGCTTTTTGTATCTGAGGTCACCTCCCCATTGAACATGAAGATATCTCACCACTTGAAGACGTTTAGATTGCTCTACGTAAATCCTATTCCTCAATAACACTTACTGGGCTTCCTGAGTCTCAACTTCACAGGCCAACAGCGCTCGGGATAATAAGTCGGGAATCTGATTTTCCAAACCAGGTTGGTAAATGATATCATGATCATATCCAGAGAGTTTTTCAGCATACAACTGCATACGGCCTTGTAAGTCTTACTTAGTCTGAAGCGCTCTCAATGCCACATGATCAGTGACTATAATGAATGGCATTCCTAGGATATACGTCCTAAAATGCTCCACCACCCATACTATCTCCAATCCCTCACATTCAGTAGCAGAGTATTTCCTTTGAGTGGTCCCCAATGTTTTGGAACCATATGCCACCAGATGCTGGGACAAAATTGAATCTCCTTCCTGAGTAAGAACGGCACCCAGACCAGTTGAACTTGCATCTGTTTCAATGTAGAACAACTTTGACCAATTGGGGAATCTTAGGATGGGGGCCTCAGAGAGTCTCTTTTTCAGCTCTAAGAAACTTGACTCTTGTTCCTGTCCCCAAACAAACCTGGCATTCTTCCTTGTTAAAGCAAACAACGGCTCTCCAAGCGCAGAACAATTAGGAATGAATCTCCAATAGAAATTCACCAATCCCATAAATCCCTGCACCTCTTGGACCAACTGTAGTGATCTCATGCTCAGCAACGGAGTAACTCTCTCAAGACTTGGCTTAATCCCCCGAGAATTCACAATATGTCCTAACACCTTGACCTTTCAACAGGCAAGCTTAGTCTTAGATACACTAATCTTTAACTTTGCTTTCTCAATTTGGTGGAATACTTCATCAAGATCCTTTAGGTGTGTTCCCAGGAAGGGCTATATACAGTAATGTCATCTATATGCACTGAGACACACCTAGGCTCCAATCCTGCCATGATTTGGTCCATCACTTGATGAAACACAGCACCAGCTTTTTTCATTCCTAATGGCAAGACTTTTCATTAATAAAGACCATCAGGTGTAGAGGATGTTGTAACCTCCTTAGACTTCTTGTCAATCAACAGTTGGTGATATCCCTTAGTCAGATCCAAAGTGATGAACCAAGAAGATCCAGCCATGGCATCCAGCTGATCTTTAATTTGGTGCATTGGGTAGGCATCATTTACAATATCCTTGTTTACCATTCAGAAATCAATACAAACATGAATGTTCCCATCTGGCTTTGGAACACAAACCATTGGAGCATAATAAGGACTGATGCTCTCCTCAATCAGGTTGGCTCTTTGCATCTTCTCCACCTCTTCTCTGATTGCAGCAACTGCAGCAGGACTACAATGGGGTACATACCCTTTGTATGGCTTCCCAGTAAGCGTTTTTATGATATAAGGTGGACCAGTTCTCCCTACATCATATTTGTCCAACAAGAAACAACTACTCCATTTCCACACCAGAGTATACAACAGGGTACCTGGTGCTTCACTTGGACATAGTATACGGGTTAAATTTTTAAAGGGCACACAAACATAAGAGATGGTAGGTTTATTTGTTGTGAATTCTCCAACTACAGGCATCCAAACTCTAATACACTGACCTTGCTGAATGTCTACAGGAACTGCGCAAGTGTTGAATAACTTCCAGGACTTGAGGGATTCACCATTTGAACCATCCTCAAATATTGCCACATTTGAGGATATATGATGGGGAAATTCTGGGATAACCTGTCCTCCTTGCATTCTGCAATTGAAAGCTACTGGTTTTAACCAAGCGGTTCCCTTTGGTGTAATTGAGCAATATTCCTTGGCGTAGATGACAACTGACTGGACATCTTCTGGTGCTGGCGGAATTGTCAGTTGTTGATAAGTGTATTCAACTCCTTCATGAACCAAGACATTCTTGACAGCCTCCAGGCTCACCTTGGCCTCAACAATCCAAGTCATACCAAGCAGAACATCAAATCCTGCCCCAGGTAAAACTACAGCGGAAGTCTTGACCTTGGTATTTCTCCATTTTATTACCACCTCATCAAACACGTCTTGTTTGATGGTGATAACCCCATCCGCAGAAGATAAGGTCAAAGTGACCAATCTTGATGGGTCCATGCCATGTCTACAAACAAAGTTCTTTGATACTGCCACTCCAGCACACCCTGGATTGTAGACTGCCTTTGCAGAGATACCATCAAGAAAAATATCCAGGAGGATAACCCCTTGTAATGCCCACACAAAAGGTTTTGCAATCAAAAGTGCAGGCATACTTTGGGCCACCTTTTTACGCCATTCAACTTCCTTAAGCCAATCCACGCTCAACTGAACTTGCACAGGCTGCCATGTAATCTCCCCGTCTTCCTTCATCCCTAAGCGCACATCCAATATCCACTCATCTGGAGAGGCATCTGGACTTCCCTCAGGAAGAGTTGGACGAGAGACATTGATTTCCTGTATGGGTGGTTCCACTGGTTAAATGGCGCTTTTCCCGTATTCCTTCAAAGCCTTCCCAGATTGAAGTCTCATTCTCCCATTATTCTCTGAATTACTGGACTCAGGTTGAGAGACACCTAAGCCCGCCTTTCTTTTCCTGAATCCTTAAACATAAGGTCAGGATGCTCCTTGTCAAATTCTGCACGGTTGGGACACTTTACAGTAAATGGCCATCTTTCCCACAGATCCAGCATCCCTTGGCCATGGGGAACTTACATGCCTGCTTAAATCTAGACATACGGTCCTTATCAGAGGGACTTCTTGGATGTCTGGTTCTCTTGGAAGATTCTTCTCCTGCCGCAACATGAGCTCCTGCTCTGGAACAAGGAGCACTGTGTGGAGGGCCTCCAAGATCCCATTCCATCTGGATCCTTCTGAACAAGTTTTGACCATGACAACTTCTCATGGCATAACATAGAGGCCTGAGTTTGCAACCTGGGCCACATTCTAGTGAAGAAAGCATCCTTCACTAGATCCTGATTATGTTCCACATCAACAAAGGCTAAGAACTCCTCCATTCTGGAAAGGTACATTGACATTGTCTCATGTCCAGCTTGAGTAACATCTTGAGCTTTTTGAAGAGTATCATCAGGCCTAAGGGTTACAGTGTAACTGGCTCAAAATTCCTCTAACAAGGTGGTCCAATTGTTGCCTTTACATCTTTAAAACCACTTGAAACAGGCAGGTCCTGCAAGAACTTCCAACCAATGAAGTTTTTCATCATCCCCTAGACCAGAGGCTTGTATAAAAAACCCTCCAGGAAAGCGTTTCCTTCCTTGGGATTTCCAGAAAATGGTGACATCTTGGCAAGCATAGACTGGACTCCTTTCACCATGGGTTTTTTCTGCCCCTGTGTTGGGCTCTGTGACAGATCCAGGCTGAATAAGTCCATCCTGCCATTATCCTGCCCTTGACTCTTATTGCTGTTACCTTCCTGGGACAAAGCTTTGAGGAGCTTTGCCTCCAGAGAGGCAATTTTATTGGATAACACTTTATTGTCATCCCGCCAACAAGCCATGATTTCAACACTTTTTTCCTCTCGTGCTCTCAACGCCTTAATTTCACAATTTGTCATCTCTTTTACTTGTTGCAAGATTTCATCCCATCCTATCAACAATTTCCAAGCATCCCAAGAGTAAATTTGGTTCCCTTGGGCGGGAGTCCCTTCCTTTGCAAAGTAATTGGAATACAGCTCTTCAAATGCAGCCTTTACTTCTACTTAAGATTTGGCAGGAACAGTCTTAGTGACCTCCAGGCTGATCCAAGCTTATTCCAATGTACTTGTAGGAACCTCCTTTCTTGCAGCAGCGGTTTCCACACAAAGGACCCCAAACTTGGCTCTCTCAATTTTTAACAAAGAAGGCATGGCAATTGAAAAATAGGTGAGGGGAAGACGTCAAAACCGAAAATGAATATTTTTATTAATGTTTAACTGTTTTTGCTTATATACCATTTGGGGCATACACGGCTGAAAACCCCTATGGTTCCTGAATCAACCAATGATTTGCATCACGTGGTCTATTACATTTGAGTCATCCAACATAGACCTTTACCTGAAAGATCACCAACAATTCTCAACCTATGAGAATTGACCTACAATGGGCAGAAGTCACCTGACTCCATTCAACCTAATGTACAGATTTGGCATGGAGCTTCCCCAGCTCCCAGCGCCAAAACTCTGCAGATTGCACATTCTAAACTCAGCTATCAGCGTTCTAACTGGGAACCAGCTGATCAAACCTGAATTCCTAGGCAACCTTGCCTTTATTTAGTTATTTTTGCATTTAATGGTTTTTTGCCTTTAAAACCCATTAAACTGCTTTGAAACTTGAACCAGGCACCACTGCAGAGCCCAGCAATTTCCCCAAGCGGGGCTGCAGCACCTGAGAAAATTTGATAGCGGCGCCTTGGCGCATCTCAAATTCATTAGGCGGCGCGGCAGCGCTTCTAATCCAATAAACTTGCCAACACGACGCTTTTAACCCTAATTCCAGGGGGTTTCCCATGGTTAACCTTAACCAAATTTCTTGAAAAAGTCAAGACCATTTTAATATAATTAAATCCTCATTAATTATATCCTGTATTTTTTAATTAATCTTCCTGATTAATCAACCCATTTTTGAGACGCCTAGTCTCCAAGATTGATTTGGCCAATCTTGCCTCAATTCTTTTAGTTAGCCTAACCTAACTAAACATCCATATTCTGTTCTTATATTAAACATAGGTATCCAGTTTCTGGGAACCTTTCCCTCAAGAATTCCAAACAAACCTATCTATATATAATAAACAGCAAAAACAGAACATCTTTATATTTTGGAGCATTATATTCAGCTAAATACTCAGCAGTGACTGTAGTACAGTCATAGCCAAGAATGCACTCCAACAGATAGGCACAACTCCCTACCATCCACAAGCCAATGGACGTGTAGAGCAATTAAATGGCATACTGTTCAACTGATCTCCAATCTCTCACAGGAGCACCCCAATACCGTGTGGACTGAACATCTGCCTACCGCTCTACTTATTCTACAAGAGAGAATTAACAGGGGCACTGGGTTCAGCCCCAGCGCCTTGGCCTTTGGAACGCCTGACAGTCTGACGGGAGTTGAACAGGGAAAGTTACGGTCCACAGTTCCCAGAAAGCCCCCCTGTTGACAACTCCATCCCTGAACCAATGGCGTGCCAAAGCCCAAGAAATCAAACACAAACAAATTGAAGGAGAGACAAAGCACCTTGAGGCAAGATATGCCATAGGTGACCCCATCTACACCCTCAACCCCAATTCTTCCAAGTTAGAACCCAACCACTTAGGGCCTTTAAGATAGCTGAGGTCTATGACAATCATACCTACCAACTTGAAGATGCTCAAGGAAACACCAAGAAGCTCCATCACAATTGCTTGCGCCCCTTCTGCGCCATCCCCGCACAAAGATTGTTTGTGTGGACCTTCCCAGATCTTCCACAGACTCCAATCCTAGTGTCTGACAAAAGCAGGGGGCAAGGGGGGGGTGTTGCAATCAAGTTTCCAGACTTGCCTGCTAATGTATCTTACAATACACAGGGGGCGTTCAATGAGTCACCCCTTGACGTATCTAACAACATGAACCAATCTGATGGCAATATCAAATTGCGGGCACTTCATCCTAATTAGGATCACTACTAATTTAACCTGCTGATCTCTGCACAAGTTATTACTTGGCTTTAAGCCCTACATGGAACTCCCCACTATGCCACCCCCTTCTGGCCTTGTGGCTTTCCCATTTAGTATATTAATCACAATATTCTAAAATAAACAATACCTTATTCTATTCATTCTAGTCTTTTCCTATTGGACTGTTTTCTTCCCCAATTCAAATACTGAACTCTCATTGGTTCAGTTGCAACATGTGTGTTTTTGTTCATATAATAAAATTAAAAAAACATATGAAAATAAGTTAAAAAATTATCAAAGTTCTTTATTTCTTTATTAAAAATTATATTTGGGTAGTGTTAATATGATATTTTACCATTTTGTATATTGAAAGTTGTTAAGCAGTTGTTAACAGATATGAAAAAGTTAAAGTGTTGACAAAGTCACTTACAACATTCTTTATAGGAGGTGGCATATTAATTTAAGCTTAATTGCGCCACTCTAATTTGCTTAACTCCATCCCAGCAGATGATCACAAGCAAATAAATGATATTTCTGAGTGTCAACATTCTTTTTAATAATAAATTCTATAGTAACTTACATATTAACTCACACTTAAATTATTAGATCACTGTTAGCCACCAATCCACTTAATACATTAAAACCGTAATAAGTGCCACAGATATATTTATAAGATGAACATTTCAACAATCAACTGTATGTGCAATGCCTTTTCTATATACTAATGTAATAAAAAATATTTTTAAATGTGCACTTAATTTTTATTGTATATGTTTCAGTTTTGCTATTAAAAATAAGTTCAGCTTAAAAAGTGTCAACATTGACACTTTTACGTTGTGAAAAAAAATAAAAAATAGACTAATTTTTATTAGTAAATGTAAAGGAAAAACCTGGTTAAATAAGTTTTTCTATTAAGCTTAATATTAAATTGTGTCAAAATTGCCACACTTTGTTGTGTTTTCTGGGGTTGCACCCCTGAACGCTTTAAAAAATGGGAATTAAGCTAGCACAACTAGCAAAAAAACATAGGAGATTTTGAGTTTTGAGTCAACAGTGACCATGTTGACAAAATTTTGACATGGTCACTGTCAACATTATTATTGTTGACATGGGCACTGTTGCCAAATTTTCAGAGGAGTTGGAGGGATTCTCATTAATTTCTCACCCAACCTCTGATTGATTAGTGTCTATTGGATACTTCAGGGACCCATTAACTTCAGTTAGATTAGAATTTGTTGCTTTGACAGAAGCGCGTCCTGATTGGTTAGATCATAGTTTCCTCAAATGAGGGCAAAACCAAGCCAGCAAGAAGTCCAAATTAATCAGATATTCTTCACAGGTTGGAAAAAAAATCTTGGCATCAGTAGATACTTTCAGGGATGGGTACACTAAGACAAACCTCTCATCAATTGTGTGAGCTAAATCCTCCAACAAATTCAAGGGCTTAGCGGGGGATTGGGAATTTTTCTTAGCATGACGGGAAAACATTGTTCTATTCAAGGCCAAAGGGGAGAGTAACTTTACAGGTTCAGTCACATAATGAATTTCAACTGGAACCAGTTGAAGGTCAATTTAATCAATAAAACTTCCATTTATCTAGCTCTGGATTATGAAAGTAGTCAATAACACAACAAAATTAAAGTCAAATACCAAATCCCAAAATGAGACATTAAACAAAAGTACTCCATATTCAAAACAAACACAAACCAGTCACATTCTGAAGCAATCTACATCAAATATGATAACAATTGTGTATCAAAAAATGATGCGAACAGATAAAAAACTTGGTTCAGTCACAAAAGTGATATTTTCAAACACAAAACAACTCATTTTTGACAACCTTGATTATTTTTGGGACTAAAATAAAAATAGTGACTTTCAAATAAAAATCCACCAAAATCTATTAAGGAAACTACAGCATTATTTTCAATATATGTGCTTCTAAATTTAGCCATTTATGTCTGATAAAATATCTCAAATAGGAGCACACACTTAAATAAAATTAATGCTCTGGAAATACTTTGCTTTTATGTTTTTAATAGAATTTTTATTGTGTTTTTAAAGATGGTTTATACTAGTGACAATAACCTTAATATTGTTGAGGAGCAATATCAGGAGCTACTCCAAGTCCATGATAATGATCAATGGAGTGCAACTATCATGGCCCCTGTCTATACCCAACTCAACTTAAGCTGTGAGGAGGCTGAGTTGTATGTGTCACCCGGCACAGCACTGGGTAGCTTTCCCACCATCCAATATGAGGAACCCTAAGATCAGGCCCAACCCAAGCCTGTGACATACTTGGAAGACTGGGCAACTGTGGCCCCCTCCAACTCAATTCAGCCATCACACACCAATTCAGGTCAATCAAATCAAGCACTGCCTAATCTGTGTACTGGCATGCCAAGTGGCCCCCAAGCAATGCCTAATAACCAATGAAATTTTTGAGATGATAATTAGCTTCAACCAAAGTGGCATGGCCTTTGCAGAAATTGCACCTGCCTATAATTCACCAAGACAGTAGTAAGGCGTGAATCCTGAGCTCTCATGAAGAGAGGGGATACCAAGCTTACCAAGAAGCCAAAGAAGCATATAGATTTCCAGCTCAACAATGCCTATCTAATCATGCTTGACCTCCTTCAGCAGGACCCCTATCTCAAAATTACTGAGGTCAGACATCTGCTTGGGCTCTACAGCATATTCATTGCCTACCACACTACACAGCTCTGGATGTATGAAATTGTTGTTGATATCTTGATTCCGACCAATTTTGCGGATGATGAGTGAAATGGTCACACTGATTTACCACAAACCCCAGTGATTGGTACCACAATTAACCACTGCCTGTTTAGTATCACAGACAATGTCATTTTTTATCCTACTATAAATTGGTATTACATGTACAAGTTTACAGGATATTGGGAAAAAATAACACCCAAAAGGTAAAAAAGGAAAAATAGGGCACTTTCATTAGTGCATTCCTGGCAGTTTCCTCAAAAGGGACAGTATTCTACTGAATCATGTTCAGCTACACCAAGGAGTATGTGCACAAAAGATATCTCTTGGAACTGCCCAATATCTGGAGCTCAGCAATTCCAAATACTGCATATTCCTGAGCCATCACATGGAATGCACTGAAGAGGCATCATAGAAGATATAAACAAGTGGCCACAACATCTCAATATTTACTGCCAGTCATGCCAATTTTCACCTGGATGATGTGTTTTTCTTCAATGTTGGGGACATCATCTGTGAGCGCAAACCCATGACCTTCAGCCAGGTAGTTAGTGCAGCTCCAACCACACTGGGCTTTTCACCCATCAGAAGGTTGCTGACATGATCATCAAGATGGCCCTGAACACCAACAGCAGTAGCCAATCATCTCTTGATCTACAGCTGCCCTCTTTTGAGTCCCTGGCATACAAGTCAATCACTGTGATCCCAAGTGTTAGTATGATGTCATGTAACATCAATTTCTCTAAGCCAGCCAAGGCAACCACACATCACTAGTCTCTTCTACTTCTCCAGTCCACAGCCAACCCTCCCAGCCCACCAAAGCTAGCCCCCCACCAAACCAGTACTACCCTCATCACCCAGCCCAGCTAGCCTCCAACTAATTTGCCCCCACTACCATATTTTTCTGAATAAAAATTGTCCCCAAATTTTTTTATTTAATTATACAGCTTATAAATTTCTTTATATTTTAAGATTTTTTAATTTGATAATATATTTTTTACATTTAATTATAGTGATGATTGATTTAATAATGTCAGGGATCCAGTCTTGGGCAGCCGGCCCGTCAGTTTCAGGGATCACTTGGGCTGGGTTTTTTGCAGGTAAAGTCCACCACAAGAGAGGAGCTAACTTAAAGAGGTAGGAGAAGGACTTCCTCACCCAGGACCACAGGCCAGCGGCCGGGATTATAGTGTCAATCACCCCTGTGAGGATGATATACACAATCCCAAACATCTTGCCAGTGTGATTGGTTAGGAGGTCAAGTGAGGAGGCAGGCATTGGCTTGGGGGTCACAGGCAGTTCCATGTGGAGTTTGTAGGCAGACATGTAGTTGAATTTGCCTCTAAACAACTTGGGTGTTGATAATATCCAAGGGCCTTGACAGTTGTATCTAACTGCAGATTGTATGCGGGCCAAGGGATCTAATTTGAGGATCTTTTCTGGGGTTTAATCCTTATATTTAGGTTTCAGAGGGTACTCTGTGAAGTAGACGGGACCAAAGGGAACACCTGGAGGACAGGAATCTGCAGGCAGAGGGGCAGGAGGGTTGGATAATCTTGTACTGATTTGATAGATGTCAAAGACAAAATAAGGCAGTAGCTGTGTAAGCCAAAATAACATAATTTTTATTCAAAAATAGCAATAAGTTTGAAGCGCAGAATCCTTGGGTCCATATAGCACCCCACTTCCAAACTTAACAATTTCCATGGGGGTTTCTTCAGGGAATTGGGAAATATGTGTCCAGGGAATCTGGGTGCTTGGGTTCAAAGGCAGAAAAATGGCATCTGGGCCAGGAGTTCTTTCATTGGTCAAAAATATTGAATTGGCTACTTGATTATCTTGCTCTAGAGTTGTGGTCATGGGGTTGGGCTGCAGGCCCGTGCCTTCTCCTGGGGGTGACTCTTGATTAGCCACTGGTGTAGCCTTCAAACTCATGAAACTAATGGTTGGAATTTTGTTGCCTCTATTAGGTGCCTTGATTGTTCCCTCATTTAGTGCAATGATTCCTTTAGTTTGGCTTGCTTCATCATTTGGACCATCATTCTTGGCTTCAGCTTGCAGGGGCTTGACCCCAGGAAAACATGGGCAGGTGGCCTGCAGGTATTCAGGGTCAGGGTTTGAATCCTGCCCTTGGGCCCGGGTTTCAAGGGAAAAAGAATTGTCAATCCTGAAAAATAACACAACAAGTATAATTGAGCTAATTTAAATATTTAAGTTGTGACTGTGCTGTTTTAGCAGAGTTACAAGGGGAAAAATAATTAGAAACTAGATAATATTCTTAATTGAGAGATAACTATTATATAGTTGTTGTGAATTGTGGATATCAGGATTATGATTGTGTTGATCACTTGGTTGGATGGCTAGAGGGGTGGCTTGATCCTGGTAATGAGTCAAGCTCTAAATTGAGGCATCCACTGTATAGTATCATCATTTGCTCATGTTGCTGTTTCTGGGAATTTGAGTTAACTTCCACATTTGGCTACAGGTCACTAGGAAGTTGGGTTGCAAGTCACAAACCTGCTTATTTGGAACCTTTCCTGGGGTTCAACCCCATTGTTTTGACATTTATTTCTATTATAAATTTAATCTTTGTGTATTTTTCTAATCAAGTGAATTTAAGAAGCTACAAGTACAAAGTACCAGCCAATCAGCTTTAACTGATCTGTAGCACTTGTAGTTTTTTAAATTTGCTAGATTGTGATGCTACAAAAATATTAAATTTATAATATATAAACATATACTAAAATAGTCTAATAAAAACAATCCATTTCACCACATATACACTCTGAAATACACTGTTTACATATAAACCCTAAAATTTATTATTTTTACTAATAAATTTGTGTCCCATACATAATTAGTATACCAAGTTAAGAAAAATTATGTTGTACTGGGACAAAGCATGCCACTTAGAATACCCAGAGTGGGTTGATATATTCAAACACTATATGAAATATTAATACAGTAGTTTTAAAAGCTATGGCAACAAGCAAAAACAATTCAAAATTAAACAAAATGAACTCAGATTTAAACAAAATTGAAATGAATCCAAATCTATTGTAAATCAATATAAATTTGCTTAAAATTAATTTTGTTTAAATCTGAGTTCATTTTATTTAAATCTGAGTTCATTTTGTTTAAATCTGAATTGTTTTTGCTTGTTGCCATAGCTTTTAAAACTACTGTATTAATATCAATCCAATATTATATACTTAAATCTGAAAAATTTATAATTAGATTTAAAGATAAATTTATTAAATTTTTCTTAGATTCAAAAGCATAGATGTATTTTATTGGGATGTTTTTTATTGGTATAAAAGGGGCTGTGATAAGCACAAGAAAAACATGGTAGAATTGGAGGCAATGACCAATGAGCTGGAAGCAGCGGTGACCAAGATTAAGGAGGTTAATCAAAAGGTGAAGGATAAGCTCAAGGTGGTGGTGCTAGAAGGTGGTAAATTGAGCAAACTTACGGTGAAGGTGTCAAAAGGCAAGATACCAAATACAATAGGTAAAATTGTGGCCAGGCTCCTAATTGTTTAGAAAGATATTCTTGCAGACCTGCAGCTCAAGCCACATGGGTTTGCAACCACATAGGTGTGGGCAAAGGATCCAGAGATTTTGTAGCAATTAAAAAGTAAAAAAAGAAAAAGCACAAGATGACCAGCAACCTGCAATTAAGAAGACACACAAAGCTGCTCCTGTTAAAGAGGCAATTGGAGAAGAAACAGAAGAAAGTAGAAAGTAAATAAAAACAAATACTAACATTTTTATTAAGGTGAGCATAAAGATGTACTATAAAAATTCCTAAAACTAAATGTAAGCAAGACCTTTTACAGAAACTACATTCCTCATTAAGTGTCAGCTGGTTCTGACACCAACCATTCAATATGAAATGTTAGATAAATTAATTAAAATGTACACTATCAACCAAACACAGCTCATCAAGCTCTCAAAAACACATATGACAATGAATGGCAGGTCTCAGCTTTGGCCGCAGCCCCTAACCTCCACTTCAACAAGTATGTTCTGCCCCTAAAATTCTGCAAGCTCTTTGTCCTTCTTATCTGGAACTTTTTCAACACCATATCATATCAAAACTTACCTGAAATGGAAAGAGGACAAGAAAAAGTCTGTTTCTGTTTCCCAACAGAATACACATTATAACATGACCTAGAAAAACAAAAGAAAAAGTAACCTCCCTTACCTATAGTTTGTCTGTGTCCTGCCTGCTTTTGTGGGCGTCCTCAGAGACTTTGTGGCCTTCTGGTGCTCTGACAAGACTGGAATACTGACAACTATGGAAAAAACATTTGCTACCATATCCCTTGTAAATAAAATAAGTATCATATATGATAAATTTTGTGAGTTCTCAGACCAGTTTGCGGGGCAGAGACTTCACTTAATTGTTTACCTAAGTCTTGTTATAATGATGGGGATTAAATCAGAGGTTTGCAACACACTAGACATAATAACTAAGCTGGAAAATATTTGCCATTTACTAGATGGAAAAAGGATTGTGTCTGGGTACAGCTCAATAGAGCATGTTATTCAGGACACAGTTATTCTTGCTGCCACCTATGAAATATCAGCTCCTCCTGAAAAGATCCTCCTTTCTAATTGTATCACAGTATTGTTGTCTTAAAGTTGCTGTAATTTATATAATCAGGAGCCATATCAACATATGCCTTATACATAGAAATATACACTTTGATTCAAAAACAAGTCCTAGAGTTCCACTGATCCACTCCCAATAAGTCTCACCCTATCCTATTCAAATATCATAATACTTAAATATTTATTTCATTAAAATCTACTATATTTCTAGAAAATTATCTCAAACCTAATAAATACATGTTAAATATTAAAAATTTCATTCAATCATCTTCTTTGCTATGTTAAATTTTATTATACCTGATGGTATAATATGCAGAATTATAAAAAGCATGCTCTATAAATTTACTATACAAAACATATAATGAAAAACTTAAATTAAAAAGAAGCCACATATTTAATTGATTGTCTTTTTAGCAAGACATGCAGGGATAAATGAATTAGAATGGGTGTATAATTTAGACACAGTCTCTGCTGGAAGGGTATGAGTCTTAACATGCAGCAAATCAAATACTGCCTCAGGATCAGTTGGTTTCACACACTTGAAAACTTGCTTGAGCCACCCAAAAACCTCCTCAATTGGGTTCAGGAATGGTGAATATGCAGAAAAAATCTATAGTAGCATAGGCCCTGGAGCCAATTGCTGCTGGAAAATTCCACACCCTGTCTTGATCATTGGAATTTAATCAAGAATATCTTGCACCTTGTGGAGCCCAACATTATCCAACACAATAATATTGGTGAACTCCAAGCTAGTAATTCTGATGTGCTCCTGAACCAATCAGAGGAATTTGATGAATGTCTCACTATTGTGGCAACCCTTTATAATTTGATAGAGTCAATGCTGAGGGGACCAAGAAGGGCTACCATTAAGTAGGCCACAGCATAAACAGACACACATCAGGATACACCATCCTTATCACCTTTGTGCACATCCATATGTGTTGCGCATGGAGGCTGCAAAAGAAAATTCATCAACATTGTAAAATTTTACTGTCCCCTTGTCCTTTAGAGCTGTGTATGTCTCAGTGTATTTATGAAAGATCACAATTTTCATTGGGCTATTCTGATTGTATGGAGATACCCCAATTTTTTTTCAGGAAAACTTCAATTCTCTAACCATACAATAATAGAATGGAATTGAGGGCTCTATACCAAAAACATTTTTGACCATGTCTTGTATATTTTCCAGTTCAAGATAGAAATTTTGGGTGATCCACTGCTTGATTGCCCATATGTGCTTCTTATTCAAGATGTTTGACTCTCACTTGCATTTCTTCATAAGGAGACAATTTCCTGTTTCAGGAACATATTATACTGCCTATGTGCTGGTTTTTCTGATACACTGACAGTTGCTGCAGCCTTCTTGTAGTCCCAAGTATTCTTTATAATTTTGATAAGATTTTCACAGGTGGAGTTTAGAATCACTATGTGCTTGGGTTTTTTGATGGTATTCAACAACTCATTGGGTTATTGGAAGGATACCAGGAGTACCGTGATGCTCCTTCAGGTGAGGGAGAATCAGATGCAGGTACCAGCATGGTCCACCAGATGATGAGACCTAACTTTACTGATAGTAGAAGGCCTTTCCTGCCACAGCCCAGGGTCCTGCTGCTGGCAAGGCAGAATCAATTAATCCTGTAAGTGCCAGATACAGCGCTCCCAGGAATTAACTACTCTGTCCAGTGGCATCAGAAGTGGGTGGGGTTGAGATGATTGGTTTGGGCGTCAGGGGTGGTTCCATTGGGACCAAGTGGCAGCAGTATTATTGTATTTCCTGTTGAAGATCAAAGAGTATATAGTGTCAAAACAGCAGGCTTGACCCACCAGCAAGGTTCCAAGTAAGCAGGTTTGTGACCTGCAACCTGATTATCCATTCACCCAAAGCCAAGTTAGGAAGACAACTCAAATTACCAAATACAATAACATGAGCAAAAGCTTATCACTCTTGATGGGTGACTTGTTTTGGCGCTTGACTCATTATAAGAATCAAGCCACCTCTGTTATCATCCAACTGTGTGATCAACACAATCATGTTCCTGTTATCCTTGATTCAAAATAAATATATAATCCCTATCTCTCAATAAAGATTATTATCTAGTTTCTAAATATTTTTCCCCTTGTAACTCTACTAAAACAGCACAGTTAAGGCAATAGTGATTTCTCTGCTGTCACAGATTATTTGATGTGAATCCTTGGGAGTGTCTGGGCAAGTGTACTGCTGCAAGTCTTTCAAGGTCCAGGGTTTGTGGTCAGGGTTATGAGGATACTCAGTGAAGTGCACAGGGCCAAAAAGAGCGGCTGGATGGCAGTAGTAGAAAAATGCTTCTATTTTGTCAACTGGTGCTTGACTTTCAATCTCTGAGGATGAGTACTGGTGCTTAGGTGATTGCAGATGAAAGAGTATCAAAAATATGTAAGGAATCAGATTGGTGAACCAAAAATTCATAACAATATTTTATTAGTAAGGATGGCAATATAGAATCTTTCTGGTTTTTCTGGCTTACATACTCATTCACATGCAGATGCCTCTGGAAATTCTTCTGGTGCTATTTGGGTGGCAAGGCTTGACATATCAAATTCTTCTGGTTGATTGGCTGCTTCATCATCATTTTTGGGGTCTTCAGGAACAGTACTTGGCTTGCTGATGGTCTATTTTTTCCTTACTGGTCATTGATTTGGGCAGGTTTGGCTGCAGGGATCATGGGGTCTTTTCCAATTTGATTGCTATTTTGGGACTGGCTTGACAGGCATTTCTGAGGCAATCAAACTTGATTAAAAAAGAGGTTCCCAACTGGGAAACCCAAATTACCAAATGAAGGATGAGCTTAAACTGGGAGTTCTGGGCAGCTAAATTTAGCTTGCCCAGGCCCAGCCAACCCCATCAAGGCTTGGGCATAGCTTTTGGGGCCCATGATGGACTGCACAGCTACTGCCAGAGCAGGAGTGGTTCCCACACCTGGGTATTTGCTTTTTAAAGCAAACTCAGGTGCAGGCAAGCTCCCACTACCCGCTCCCCCTGCCTAGTGGCTGGGAGTGGGGTTGAATCCCATAGTGGTATTTGACATTGTTACTTCTGTAACAGTTCTCCCAAGAAACAGGGCATAGGCACTTGGCTATAAAACACAGTAATCTTTTTGAGCACCTTTTCCCTTCACATTTCAATAAAACTATGGATCTTTGTTGTTTTTCTCTTTAACATCACTCACATAAGAATTGTATGTGGTATCCAGAACAGGCTTCACACTCTCCACAAAACTAGCAGGAATACTATCTTCAAGTTAAACAGGATTGTAGACCAAGGTCACTCTCTCAGTGGTAGTGTTTTTTGCTGTTATGGTGGTTGTGACCTTGGTGGCTTTCCTGGACAGCTTGGGAACTATGAGGTTAATACTACCTGTTCTGCCAGTCTGGGTGCCCTGAGGTTGTTGCTGCGTTTGTGTAGCTTAAGTTTAACTCCCTGACTTAGAGCTACACCCACCTTCAACTTCCTGGACTACAGCCACTCTTTTCTTTGATTCACAAGGGTGTTCACATCTGCAGCATACTCCTTTGACTCCTTGGCTCTGCTGTTGCAATGCATTCATTTTAATATAAAAAATAAAATAAAAACAGTTGAACTATATACTTTATTTAATGTAAATTTTATTTTTTCATATATAGTAGCATAAAATCTATACTAAATATCATCTATTTCACAATAGGCTTTAAATTTCTATATTAATTATTTTTGGCCATAAATGTGCACTGTTAACTATATGTATTGATTTATTTGATAATTCTAATCCAAAAAAAAACACCCAGAATATAGATTTCATTTTCTGTCCAAGATTATATATATTAATTAGGATGAAATGTTAACAATATTATAGATTTATAATTTTTTTTGATGTTTGATAAGTCCATAGTCTATTTCAATTGCTATGAGGGTTTGTTATTGGATCAAGTTTTTCACTTTAGTGACTGAGTTCAGTTTTTTCTTAAAACCATAGTAAACACAGTGTCAGGAATATTTCTGACATGAACAAAATTTCTACACTTATGCCCATTTGGGGAAAGAAAGAAATTATGAGCCTAGACAATTATTAGTATGACAAAAACTTTCCCCACCACAATTGAGGAAATAATTTTAAAGTTGAAATGGAACTTATTTAAGCCTGGGACAATTTATCATCCGGGCAGGAGCCCGCTGCAGTTGCGCAAGCGCCTGCCACTCATTCACCCGGGTCCCAGTCCCCACTCCCCTCTAGCCAATCAGAAGACACTAAAGAATATAGCCAATCAAATAAGTCCTTGCCAAGGGGGTTGAAAATAGAGGGCCAATTATGAAGCTCTGAACAACCTGAGATCAATCCCCAACCTTGCCCACCAATCCCGGCCCAACCAATGGGGATCTGAGACCCAGACCACTTGGTTGGGGCCAGACCTTTTCCAAACCCAACCACCCAGTCTAAAATTAGACATTGAAGGAAAACTGTGACCATTTCCCCTCCTGGCAATACTCCAACCAGGATCCATTGGCCATACCCAAGAATTGTCAGCCCAGCCACAGATAGTGGGGGAACATGGGTTTAACCAGATTCCAATTGTCAAATGCTAACCCTCACCAACCAGACTTTTGGGTTCACCCATCTACTGTTTTCACTCCCACTTGCAAAACGTTGCACAGTGGGAGAAACTAAAAATAAAGGATCCCTCTCAGTGGTAGCTTGTGCTTTTATTGAGATCAATACCCCCTCAATAAATCCCTTTTAATCCCCACTCTTAGCCTAAACCTTAGACTAGTTAATCTCACTCTCAATCCCCAACCAGTGAAGATGAACCACCTCATCTTCACAGCTGTGCTCACAGCTTTCCTTGGAATTAGGGGATATCAACAGGGACCAGAGTTCTTTGGACCTTCATCAGAAGGGCTAGGTCATGATTACCACTATGATCCTGGATAACTCAACTCTTCAAACACTGGGTCCTGGCCTCCCCTTGTGTCTCCACACTCTATCCTGTCCATTTCTGTGTACACCTCTTCCTACTACATTTTGATCTACTTTGCAGGTAGCTTTGACAGATACAACACCCATGCCAAGTTTTTCCAATGAATGATGACCATTTACTGCATTTTCACCGCTCTGACAGGTTTCCAGTTCATCAATATTCTTCTGTACTTCCTACAGGTAGTACCTACTGTGCTTGTGTATTACACACAGTAGCTTTGTTTTGTGACTAAATACATTTGTTCTAGTGCTTGGAATACTTGTTTTTGAATCATTATTTATTTTTTCTCAGCTTATATAATTTTTTGTGTGTCCGGACATATTTTTCAATCAGCACTGATTTTCTGTGAAATGGGCTTCTATTTCTACCAAAAAAGTTAATTTTGTTCTGGACTGAACTGATTTTGTTTTTATATGGTATATTTTTGTTTGTATAAACAGGTTTTAAAATAATGTATATAAATAACTTAGAAAGAAATCAACAACCTTGGAGAGTTATAATTAAAAAACATTGACAGTAAAATTAGCCTAAAAAAGTTAAAGTATTAAATAACTATTATCTAAATTAATATAATCAAAAATCATCAAATTTTGAAAATGAAATCTTATTAGGTAAAGTAATCCTAAAGAACCTAAAAAGCTTTAAAATAAATAGCTACAATCAATGAAAAGCTCTAAATATAAAATAATTAAATATTTTCAATTTTCAAATAACTTCATAGTAAACTATAAGCTTTTTAAAAAGATTATAGAATATATATTATCAAGATTTTGGGATCTTGAGATTTATTGGATATATATTTGTGGCAATGTAATTATATCTTAAGAGATTTTTGGTATGTGTTGAATCTTTATGATTACATATAAGTGTCCTATTGGTGGTGTGAGATGGCAGTGACTGGTTGGCTTCTGTCCTGAGGTCACTGGAAAGAAAGGATGATCTGAATTCAATAGATGAATCACTACTGTAAATTAAGAACCTAAACATAAAAATGTGGGATTTTCAAATCCTTGCTCTTTTTCCAATAACATTTGCGGGCAACTCAGCTGAGTGAAAAATTGTCAGGGATCCATTCATTAGGGAGCCTTTCTCCAATTGAATATAGAAGAGCTCCCAAGTTAAACTTAACCAGAGTGGATCCTACTGGGATTCCTATCATTAGCATATGTAAAAGGTGACCAAGTAATCAAAATCTTCTCAGAAATAAAGTAAAGTTGTTTAACAAATAGTAGACGCTGGTGTATCCCAACACCAACCAGGGGGGCTTGGGATGTATAATTAGAGGGAATCAAGCGGTTTCAACATAGAGGGAATGACAGCAATGTGGACCAAAACAATACCAAATGGATTCTTCAGTTTTATTGGTGGGGGTTGGTTCAGGAGTTTTGAAGTTCACATTTGCCTGGCCATAACCAATTAACACGCAGAAAGCCCATACCAGAAGAATGAGCTTCATGCTATTGTAGAGGGGACCTAATTTATCTACTAATCAAGTTTTAGAAGTTTGAAAATATAGATTAATTGGAGTGTAGACAGGAATAAAATTGTTGGAGAAAATTGCTCAGGAGGGGAAGCTCAGCTTAAATACTGAGTGAAATATGGGAATAGCCAGAGTGGTTACCAGTGGCTGCTGCAAGAGTTGATAGTGAAGTATTGCCTTTCAGGACTGCAGCAATCTGCAGCCTGCAGAGCAGGAAGAGGTAAGGTTTGGATGTTCTTGCAGGTTGCAGTTGGCCTGGTGACTATGTGTTGGAGGGATTTCTTACTGGGATGTGAGTTATTTCTTTGGCTTGGGTGATCTGTGGTTTCTGGTTAGCTGTTTAGGACGGCAGGAGGTGCAGTGGAGGTGGTTGTGTTTTTTTTGGAAACTTTGATTGGCTACATTAAACACTGGAGTATTTTTGGATCTCTTAATTGAATTAAAATTTATATTGTTAATCTCTTTCTTGTTTTTTATCTAAACCCAGGTTTGATTGCTTTAAAGTAGTATTTATATGGTTTGGGAAGCTTTTGGTTGTGTTTTCACATTCAATATTCAATTTAAAGTGTATATTAATTATACATTAATTATTTGAACTTGAACGCAGATTCAACAGCCTTTCACTTACTGTTTCTTGTAATTTCAAATCTGATTCTGCATTAATAAATGCATTAAAAATATTATGATTATTGGGATTTCCAGTAATTTTTTTAAAATTATTGTGTGTAAAAGGAATGTAATTCCTTACAAAAATAAAATATTTAATAAAATCAACCATTTAATTTGACTTTTTTGATTTATTTAAATTGACAAACTTTGAGTCTTTTGAGCAGATAACTCAACTAACTAAAGACAAAACACATCAAACAAACACAGGATACATGAATCAGAAATTCAGGATTCCAATGTAAGATTTGAGATTTCTTGTAATTATAACAAATCATAGGCAACATGGAAAAATTAACAAATATGAAATTGCAGGATTTTCAAATCCAAGAACCAAATTTCAAATCATAATTGAGGTGAATTTGAAATAAATTTAATTTATGGGCTTCTGTCAGGATTTTGGGATATTGACTAATTAACAGATTCAACCAATTATTGCAGGCCAGCTATTAATAACTCTTTGGAATAGTTTCAACAGAACAATGCGGGCCACGGGCTGCAGGATCAATGAATCAATGACCAAATCATATCCAGACATTAACAAATTCATGCATTACAATTAATGAATGGAACATGCAATTGCTGCTCATTAATTAGTTCCCTTCATCAAGCACCTCAATATGCACTTCATAATAATTACTATTCTAAACTTAAATTTCATCCTAGTGATAAGGTGCGCCTTTTGGGGAAGCTTTGAATATGGAATTAAGAAGAGAAGAAGTATATTTTATTGGATAATACTTTAGACTTATATAGCTTTAGCTGTGGCAGAGGTTTTAGTTAGATCAAACCTAGGGGCTGGTCATGTGTGGGATGGGTTCAAGTTGCTGGATACCTGGACAGTCATGTGATATTGGTTTGTTGACATTTCTGGTATGTCAAATGGTATATTGAAAAGGCACCAAATTGGGCAATGACTGGATGTTAAGTGGGATGGCAATAGCCAGAATACTTGTACATCCAGATCCTCAACACACCCCTCCCTTAAGGGGTTACTCAGATACATCAGGAGGGAGCTTTGCTTTGCGGCTGCCGCTGTTACGGTAGAAAACCAAATGAAAGGAATAACACGCCCCATAAGACCAGAAACCAACAAAGAACTGCTGCCAAACCCTTAAGAGAAATTCACAACTTAAATGCTGTAATTGACAAAAAAATGGGTCAAAGCAGGGGTTGCTCAAATAGCCCTGGAAAATCTGGATCTACCATATTTTTATCCAAATAACTATGACAAGAAAATCACCCATTATACGTTATTTGGTGATGGAAGCGCTCGATCTGCTGGTTGCCGGAATTTTTCAAATTATGACATCATTGACATAAATTCCAATGCAGGACCTACAACTGCTGAAAATATTCTCACAGCCAATCAGAAGCCAAGGAATCCCCTCCTGCCCCATCCTGAACTCCCTTAAGACTTCCCCATTTCCCCCTCTAGAAACTTGTTTCTAGATATCTTACTCACCTTGGAATAAAACAGAAAACCACCCTCATGTTTGCGTATTTGGGCCTGTTGGCCCCTGTCTTCAACAATATAGCCAGGACAATGGTTCAGATGGCTTTGGACTCTTTTGCTGTCACTTGGCCCGCCTTTTACGTCACTTTGCCTGCACACCAATATTCTAATTTTCTGCTTAAAATGATCTTCTTTACTTTGATCTTGATCTCCATCTTACGTTCAACAGGTCGCAGTTCTAGAATGATCAAGCCCTCCTCTCAATTTGGCTTACTGTTACTCAAACAATTAACTCTTTGTTTATTATATCCACATAATTTTTCTTTGAATAGTGCAGCTTGCCATTTAGTTCTAACAGCCGCCTGATGTTCCTGGAGTTGTTTGCTAGTTGGCACCAACCTGGTTGAGTGTTCTCCCTTGCTAGGGCGGAGGCAAGATCTGTGGTACTTCTTGGTGATGGGCTCTTTGGCGCCCTGGAACTTAACCAGGTAGGTGTTCCTGTCTGATTGGTATTTGATGATTCTTCCTGGTCCTCTATGTACTGATTCTAGCTTCTTCCTGTTCCCAGCTAAGACCCAGACAGGGGAGTTGATGGGGAGTGGGTCCTCTGTTGAGGTTACTTTTTGGGTTTTGAGCCTTTTTGTTTCTGCTAGTTTGGCTTTGAGGTGTATGTGTTGTAGAGCTGGTGTTTGTTCTACTGTGGGAGGTTTTCCTGGGGGGATCTTCACATACGATTGGTTATTGCAGGTGACTATTTCTGTTTTGTACCTGTATGTTAGTTCTAACGGCAAGTAGCCTGTCCCTTGATTGGTGCGGACCTGTGATACTAATAATGCATGTTTTACGTAGAGTGGCCATGTGCCTTTGGCTTTTCATCCATTATTTTCTTGAGGGTTCTGATAAGGATGCTGTTCAGTTGTTCAACTCTGCTGTTGGCCTGTAGGGCGAGGTTGTGTAATGTTTGATGTTCTTTGTTTTTAGATTGTCATTTACTATGTGGCCTGCTAACTCTTTTGCTCCACTATTATGATGTATTCTGGAGTGCCATACTCTGCTATGATTGCCTTTTTAATAGATTGGTTTATTTTTTCCACTTTGTGGTCTTTTGTTGCCCAGCAGATAGGCCAGTGTGTGGCAAAGTCAATGGCTACAATTAGGAAACATTGATTTGTCTTGATTTCTGGGAAGGGTCCCACTACGTCCAGTCCCCAAACCTTAAATGGTTCAGGGTCAGGTACTGGGTTAACTGTTGGCTGTGGATCCTTGGTGCAGGCCTATTTTTCACACACTTTGCACTTTTTCAGAACATCAATTATGTCTTGCTTCAGATTGGGCCACCATACTATCTCTTTTAGTGTGAGGTATAAGTTGTTAGCCTTTGTGTGTCCTAGTAGACAGTGATGTCTTCAGATGGTATCAACTCTTTGTGAAAGTGGAATGTAGGGAACATGTTTGACCTTAATTATTTGGTATACTGTGTCATTTGATACATGGAAATATTTTTCATTTCTTACTAGTGTATTGTGGGTTAGTTGGTTGTGGAGGGATTTTTTCCTTTTGTCTTATACTCAGTGTTATATAGGTTGGGCCAGTCAGGGTCCAGGTGGTCAAGGTGGTCAAGGTGATCCTCTCTTGGCTGACATAGCCTAGAGAGAACATTGGCTGTGACCAGCTCTGCCCCCTTTTTTATTGGATGTCCAGGTTAAGCTGTTCAAGCAAGGACATTCATTTGTCTTGGCGCCGTGCAAGTGCATTCTGAGCTTTGAAACAGATTAAGGATTTATGGTCAGTAAGCACTCAGACGTTTAAATGTCCTTCTAGATAACATCTCCTTTTCTTGCATGTGTGGTATATTGCTAGCAATTCTTTGTTGTGTATTGGGTACCTCTGCTCAGTGTTTGTTAGTTTTCTGCTTTTGTAACATACTGGCAGGAAGTCTTGCTGCCCTGGCTGGTGGATGCGTAGGACTGCGCCAATGGCGGTATCACTAGCATCTGACTCAATCTTGTAGCACCCGTTGTTATTAGGGTATTGCAAGATTGGTGCTTCAATCAAAGCTTGTTTCAATAGTTGGAAATTCTAGTTGCATTCTGGTGTCCAGATGAGTTTCTTTTTGGCATTTCCTTTGGTTAGGTCATTGATTGGTGCAGTGAGCTTTCCGCAGACTTTGATGTACTTCCTTAGGTAAGCTACCATTCCAAGAAAGCATCTTACTTGTTTTACAGAGGTGGGGTGTTTCATGTTATTTATGGCTTTTATTTTGTCTGGGTCTGCTTTGATGCCACTGTCAGAGACAATGTGGCCCAGGAACAAGAGTTCCTTATCCATAAATTGCCACTAACTAGGCTTGGTGTAAAGTTTGTGCTTTGCAAGTCAATCAAGTGTCTTGCAGACATGCATGAGGTGATCCTCTTTTGTTTTTGAAAATATAATGATGTTGTCAAGGTAGCATAATGTGTTCAAGAGTCTGTTTAGCGCCTGGTTCATCATGGTGTTGAATGTCAAGGGGCGTTTGTCATACCAAAATTCATTACTTTACATTCAAACAACCCAAATTGCGTGTGGAAAGCGGTCTTTGGTATGTCTTTCTATTTTACTTTGACTTGATTATAACTGGATGTGAGGTCAATCTTTGAAAAAATTTGCTTCAGAGAGCCTTGCAAATAGGTCTTCTATGAGGGGAAGTGTGGGGTTCCTGTCCACCAGTCCCCAAGTGTGTCCTGGATTGTATCCAAGGACTGGCTGGAAGGGATTGTCATTCTCTAGTAAGGGGAAATGTATCTCAGAAATATTTATAGGGATTGAAATGGGCTTTTATTCACTCTCAGAAGGAATATCCCCTTAGAAATCTTCTGGTATATGGCCCAGGGGGTCAAGGAAACAATATATATTTGCCAATACTTGGAGTCCTCCAACAATATCTTGGACTCCTTGTACTTGGTCTTGGACTTCTGCACCTTAGTATTGGACGTCTGCTCCTTAGACTTGGACTCCAGCTCCTTGGAATCAGACTTCTGTACCGCGCTTAGGATCCAGCTCCTTATTCTTGGGCTTCAGTTCTAACCAAGCTCCTGCTGGTGATCAAAAGTCCTCCAAAACATCTTGGCAGAAACTCAGAAGACCTGGGAAAGACCTCCAAAAGCCTTCCAAAAGACCCAGTAACTTTCCAGCCAGCCCTCTTCTTATAGTGTCCTTTTCCCAACGGTTCCGCCTTCAAAACGGCTTTCTTCATAAGCTTAAACTATTGCTGCTCACTTTTTCTTATAATAACTTAAGCTTAAATATGTACTTTCTTAAAAGCTTAAAGTATTAATTCACTATTTCCTTGCTCATACTTTAAGCTTTTGGCTTTCAACCAATCATTTTCATCAGGAAACCTGCCAGAAATCAACCAATGAATGTAGAGCGCGGAAATAGACTATTTCTGAAGTTCCACCAGGATCTAACTATGAAAATCATTTCCACAGCTCAAACCGCTCAAATTAACAACTCTTTGCACACCAAAGTGTTAACCGTTCCGTTATTCCGGCACTATTTCTTCCTGCATTCAACCTAAATCCATTTAAATAGTAGAATACTATTTAAATTGTTCTTTCTGGAACTCTTCAACGTTTTCCCCATACATTTACAAATATAGTAAATGCCAGGAAAATGTCCCACCAAAACAACTTTGTATCCCGCTCTCATAGCAACATACCTTTGTCTATCCTAGGAACTTAATAAATAAACATCTTACACACACTTATATCCACATTCCTTCTTGATTTTAATACTAAACCAAGGCAAAGTATTCCACATCTTCCCACTTTGGCAAATAAATTTGGCAAAATCTTGGCTCATCTCTCCGGACTACCAGTTCTTCACCGTCATCTTTGGATCTTTCAACCAGCTCATATTCCAGCTTTTCAGCTTAACCAGCAATCAGTCCATTAACTTCATCAGTCCTCTATCTACTCTTGTACTATGATCAGCTAGTCCTGCATCATAATCTTCTTGTCCCTCAACTTATCCTTAACCAGTTTCACAATAAACTCTCACTAGGAAGCTTCTTTGTTCCTTCTACACACTGAACATATTGGTTCATTCCATTCAATATGAATTAACATTCCATCAACTAGCCTTCACTGTGAATAAACAGTACCTCTTGCTAGTTTTCACTCTCAATTCTGTGAACCACCTTGGTTCTTTATCTCAGCCCCCATTACCAGAACTTGTAGACCCAGGCATGAGTCTACATTGAACTGGCGTTTGACTGGGCCCTCACAAGTGGCAATTCACTTAGGTCATTTAACCATAGATCAATGTCTATGTGTTGTCTTTACTCACCCAGGTGATTAAGTCTGAGCTTTCAGTTGCAGAGTAATCAGCTCTACTTCCCAGAGGCCTGATCACACCAAGTTCTGCAGCTTGCTTCCCTGAGCAAGCCGCCTTGGTGACAGCTCCAAGCAAGTCTATACCCTCCAATGCTCACCTTAGGTTTCCCCAAAGCTCCCATAGGGGCATAAACAAGGACACCCTACCAGTCTGTTAGGTAGGGTGCTTGCTCACAGACCTCCCGTAAGTGTATTAGGGTACGTAGAGCCCTCAGAGCTCTTCCCCTCCCTGGCAGCCTGCGTTACCCGCCAGGTGTCCAAAACCTACTCCCCCCAGACAGAAAAAGTTTCCTGCTTGCTATTTCAGTATTAACAATCCTGCAGCCACAGTTCCCTGCTAGGTGAAGCACTATAGCCCAAAGCAGCCAATATCTTTTGCTGGGTGAAGGCAACATCTGCCTCTGGTAGTCCTTTGTTACCTACCAGCCAGGCCTTACTTACCCTAGTAGTCCTATTTTACCTACTAGGCTCACCTCACTTACTCTAGTAGTCCTATGTTACCTACTAGACTCCTACCTGCAACAAACAACTAAACTTTTGCTTGGCCAACATTAGCCCCACCTGCAAACCACCAAACATGTGGATCACCACAGGAAGGGGGTATTTATTTTTTACTGTACTTGTGTTTAGTGCTCTGTAGTCAGTAACTAAGCAAAGAGATCCTTCCTTCTTCTTTACAAAGAAGACTGCTGCCCCCACAGGGATTCAGACAGGTGAATGAATCCTTTGGCTAGATTGTCCTCAATGTGGGTTTTAAGTGTTTGGGTCTTCATGGGGGAGAGTCTGTATAGGTGTACTGGTTTAGGCATGGCTTTGAATAGGTTGATGCCATGATTGACCTCCCGCTCAGGGGGTAATTCTGTGAGTTCTTCCTTAAATATATGAGTGTATTTGTTTAGGAGTGCTGCAAGTTCTGGGCATTGGATATTTTGTGTTTTTATATTATTGAATTTGGTGTACCTCATTATGTGGAGGGTACTGTCTTTGATTCAATGTTCTGAGTTGTCTTGATTTATGACTTGGACAAATGATGTGTCTCTTAGAATGAGGTTGTTGGGTTTTTTGAGGATATTAAAATTGACTCTGTTGGGTTTGATGGTCATTGTTTTTGTTTTCCAACATACACTGGGGCTCACTTGGGTGAACCAGTCCATTCCTGCTACAATGTTGTAGTTTATGTTGCTCATGACAAGTCCTTTGATGGACGTTTGTATGCCTTGGAGGTCAATTCTGAAGGGAGTTGTTTTGCCTTTGAGTAGAACTCTTAATTTGTCTGCCATTCTGGCATGTTTGAAGTTGGATTTGACAACTGGTATTTTGTATTTGGTTACAAATGGTTTGCTAACCATGGTGTGTTGTGCACCAGAGTTGAATAAAATTTTATGTGTATGAGATTTTTAAGCGCATGGGTAGACAAGAAGTTGCGAGCAATCTTTAATTTTTATGTTCATAAAAATGGGGGATTGAGGGACACATGGGATGCGAGCAGCAAAGTTTGTGCCTTGGTACTTTTTTTTTGTTGTGTTGGGGGAGACAGGGGCACTTAAGCCTGTTCCCCTTCCTCTTTTCCCAGTTCCTCTGTTTTGAGCCCTTTGAGGTCAGAGAATGTGGGGTCAGATTCATGGTGGGCCGCTATTTTGGCATTGTTAACTTTGGCAGTGTCCTCTTTCTTGGGACAGGAGCAGTTTGCGCTTTGGCTACAATTGCTATTATTACAATTGGAGTTGCTGTTGCTATGATTGGTGTTTTGGAGCTTGTTGTCATTAGAGTTGTCTCTGTCATTGTTGTTTGAGGAGCAGTTGCTGTTGTGTGCAGCATATTCCATGTTTGCGCATTTTTCTGTGCGCTTGGATTCTGCAATGGCGCAGGCATGGAGGTGTTGGCCTCTGGGCAGATGAGGGCAGCAACCAAGGGTTTCATTCTATTGATGAATGAGGCTCTAGTGTGTATGTTGTCAGCTTATGTTGGGTTTTGGATTTTACAATATATTTCTTCAAATTCATTGGCATAAGTTAAGATAGTGGTCTTCTGAGGAAGATTGCTGAGCTGTATTACAATGTCTTGGAGAGATTACATGATGCAGAAATTGTGGGTGATGTTGGCTTTGAACTCTTCCCAGTTGTCAAGATGGTTGTCTGTTTGTGAGCCAACACAGGTAGCAAACCAGTTAGCTACAGCCTTGTTTAGGCGCTTACTGGCTTCTTGGATCCATTTTTTGTGGGAAATGCGGCTGGCGCGGAGTTTTGCGGCTGAGTGTTCTAGACAGTTGATTATGTTTTCTTTGTTTTTACCAAAGAACTTGTCAATACCAATGTACTTGGTGTTGGTAACTTCGCCTGTGATGGGTGGTTGTGTGTTTTTTGTGGTTGTAGAGAGCAGCTGTATTGAATTATCTTGGCACATGATTTGGGCATGACCAGTCCTTCAAATACAGTGCATTCACTAGGAATATCCTCATTGATTTTGTGGGTGCAGAAGTACATTTTCCAGGTGTCCTGGGATGTGGCCTGGTTTAGTACGTGAGCAAAGGTGGGCGGGTTCTGTTCAGTCATTTTTTCTTTAATTGGCGTGGTCAAAAACTGTAGCTGCTACCAGTGATAAGGAACGCCTTTTGGGAAAAATTTGAATATGGAATTAAGAAGAAAAGAAGTATATTTTATTGGATAATACTTTAGACTTATATAGCTTTAGCTGTGGTGGAGATTTTAGTTAGATCAAACCTAGGGGCAGGTCATGTGTGGGATGGGTTCAAGTTGCTGGATACCTGGACAGTCATGTGATATTGGTTTGTTGACATTTCTGGTATGTCAAATGATATATTGGAAAGGCACCAAATTAAGCAATGACTGGAAGTTAAGTGGGATGGCGGTAGCCAGAATACTTGTACATCCAGATCCTTGACACTAGAATAAGAGGGCTGTCATAAGAACTGTAATCTACATTATGTCTAGCAGAGTCCAACATGGACTAGGCCATTGGGCCAAAAACTCTAAGATAAAAGGCCCTGAGCCTATTGTATTAGAGTAGCTCTGATTAGTGTAACAATAATCTTGTGAACTAGTAGCCAACTGCTGGCTATCTAGCCCTGGATAGTGGCCCAAGCAGACAGCTGAAAGGGAGATTTGGTTTTGCAACGTGTCTAGAACAAACACAGTAAGCCGAGGAAGTTGTCAAGCAAGCTTCCACAAAATCCACCCAGAAAAGGCTGGGCCTCTTGCCGTTTTGACCCAATGCTACTTCAGTCTCTTCCTAGTGTTGCGAGCTAACTTGGATAAAACGCAAACAGGCGGGTCACCTTAAAGCCAGTCCATTAGAATAAAAGACTGATGATTCTGTATTGACTTGATGATTGATCCAAGTCCTATTTCCTTAATATGATCTTCTCTTAATCTTTATTAGTAGAGCAAAAGATCATACTTTTGCCATACAGTATTAATTCCTATAGTAGAATATAGAGATAACATACCATGAACCTATATCCAGAAGTAGGAAGAAACATCCCAAATCCTCCAGGCCTTGGGCCTTGTCAGACTTGCTACTTCTGATGACAATAAATATTCTGGGCCACAGGTTACGCCAAAGTCACAGGTTCTCTGTACTCTCCTAATGTTAGAAGACTTAAGATATCATCTGCCAGATGATAAAATACCCTGGTCTGCAGATTTCTGACAGTGTCCCAAACAGGAAGTCAAAGGATCTATAGTGAAGTTGTTCTAATTCTTTTGGGAATCACAGGCATTATCAAAAATCACCCTATTCCATTTTAGGACAGCTAAAATTTAGATGCTTACTATTATCTGAATTAGAAAACGCTAATAATAAAGTAGAATTAAATATTATAATCTATTTTTATCAAGTTGTTTTTTTCTTATTGTGGTGATTTTCTATTTGTTGTTGATAATGTGCTTGCATTTAATTGGATAGCTTCACCTTCAGTTGCCTTGGCAATAGGAAATCAAGTTGCCTCCACAACCACAGCTGGCCTCAGGGAGGTGACCTAATTTTCTATTGCCAAGGCAACTGAAGGTGAAGCTATCCAATTGAATACAAGAACATTATCAACAAAAATAGAAAATCACCACAATAAGAAAAAAACAACTTGATAAAAATAGATTGCAATATATAATTCTATGTTATCATTAGTGTTTCTTAAAATCAACTGTAATCAAGCATCCTTAATAAAAAATACATAAACACATATTGTTACAGCAGCAGGACCTTATTTAAGTCACAATAACAAGTAAAAAAGAAAGTTTATGTAAATAAATTAATTGGAGTCCTCAAGTAACAATGTGTAAATTAATGAGCTAAAATCAAAGTGCAGTTAACTGATGATTTTTACCTTTAAAGTTTTCCCTTTTCCACCTCTCCTTCCTTCTTCAAACTTTGTAAAATTCTGTGTTGTCAGAAGGGTGGCTCATATAACATTATATGTTATTTTTGTTGCTATATTAGTGATTTGGAGTGCATAATTTTGTATCATTTCTGGGTTTAGACAATTTTATATTTTAATTAATTTTCATGTCTAAACATGGTTATCAAAATCAAATTTTTCTTTTGATTTTATCCAGAGTGAGGCTTCTTAATTTAGGTTAGTGTTTCTTAGTTTTTTACTTTACATTTAATTTGGATTCCAAATCCCACAATTATTATTTGAGCTTAATAGTGACATTCATTTATTATTTGAAATTTGGTTCTTTGATTTGACAATCCCACAATTTCAAAAAAATAAAGTAAACTTGTTGCAAATGGTTGATGAATTTGCACACTTCAAATCTTATCCCAGTTAATTCATTTTTTCCACTTGAAACATGCAATTTGACTTGAAATTTTCAAAGTGTCTATGAGTTCCTGCATTTTTAAATATTCAAATAAAAATACAAAGAATTCAATTTAATTAAAAAAAGCCATTCCCAAAATGTGATTCAAAATTTGGACCAAGGATTTGACAATCCTGCATTCCTGCCATTAGGTTCTGAACTTACAGTACTGACAAAAATACAACCTACAGAGGAGAAGCAAGAAGTAGAATATAAAAGAACATTTTTATTGGGATATATCTGGCCTTTTAAACCAAAGGTTGTAAAATGATCCTGTTAGTGTTCAAGGACCAATTAGGGGTGGAGAAGATATTGTAGCAGATCATCAAGTGAATGAACTATCTTATTAGCAAAGTGGATGATGAAGATATCCAAATAGAAGTTGGGAGGTTTGAAATCTGCTCCCCTGACAGTATCTTTACTATTGAGTTACTGCTTCTATTTTAAATTGAGGGTAATTTTATGTTGAGTACATGTCATAACATCTACAATTACTCCCTCTCAGGGAATTAATTCCCTGAGTGACTTCCAAGTGATTCCCCAACTAATCATTCAGACAGTGACACTGTTATCATTTGACCATCTATTACGGGGATCAAACATTTTGAGTCCTAAGCAGAACACAACTTGGACAAGCCTCATGACTTAAGAGGAACAATTACTTGGATAAGCCCCATGACTACCATGACATACATGGACAGTATATGGCTTCCCATGACACTGTATAATACCCTATATTCATATCAAATAAAGTATCATTATCTTCTTAATTCTCCCCTTTATCTTGTTTCATATACTTCTAAGAAGTATATACTCAACAGTGGTAGCAGAAGTAGGTTATCCACACCTACACAACTTAAAGTAAAAATCCCTCCAAAGAAAATAACCCAGCAGATTACACTCCCCACTGGCTGGAGACAATACAAAGAAAGACATGATATCCCAGCAGGGTTCATTGTCTTCAACACTGTCCTTGTACCAACCAAACAGTACAACTTCCTCAGTATTCATGGGATCCTGAACCCACCTCCAATTCCTGAGACAACCAAAATACCCAACATTGTATTTCAGTGCCTGCACTGAGCAGAAATTGGAACGTTATCAGGACTATGCTGTAAAAATGCCAACCTCTGGATTCAAAGCAAACAAAATAGTTTTACACAAGTGGGCTATCCCCGCAAACTCTGGACTAGTGAAATTGCCCTACACGTTACCAGGGCCACCTCACGCTTTGTAAGCAAGTGGTTCAACCAACACCCTGATCACAACAAAGACTGGGGTATGTTTAAAATTGCCTTCCTGGAGAATTTTGTCATAAAGGACTCCAACATGGTGATCATGACTGAACTCAGAACCTTCAAAATGACATGAACCATTGAGGCATACATTGCAGCCTATGAAGACATACATGATTGCACCCCAACACCATCAACTTTGATGAGGCTGGACCACAACTGGACTTCTACAATGGCCTTCCTCACACACATTAGACGTCAATTTGACATGAGCCGCTTCAAGAAACTCCAATACATGTTTTTGGAAGGAAAACAAGCTGCACAAAAATCTGACAGCTTACATGTAACCAACAAATAAAAGGAGTGCCCCACAGCCAAGAAGGACCCTCAACCTAATAAGCAAAACAACTGAGCCAACAACACCCATCCTCAAAGTGGAAATTTTACCACTCAAGTAAAACAAATGAGCACTGATAACACCACCAAGGAAGGAAAAGCTCAGGGGAGTGCTCAGGCAAGCTGCCCTCCCCTACTTTGCAATAATTGTATAGGGACCAGGACGTGGACTCAATTACATGATCCAAATACCCTCCAGCAATCCTCTACTATTTGCCGCCCAACCTGGAAATGAACTCCTCACTTATCCTTTACGCTTTTGCAGATATCAGGGAACAGCACTATTCAACTCTGGAGCAGACCAATCCCTTGTTGACAAGAAATTTGCCAACCTCATGAAACTACCCACGGTCCAAAGTAATATCAAGAAAGTTATCATGGCAGATAATAGAAGTACACCAGTCACTAAAGAAGCAAAACCTTTCCGCGCCCATTTATGAGATGTGAAAACTACACTTAGTGGCCCAATTATACCAATCCCCAAGTATGATGTCATACTTAGCCTGGACTGGATGAGAAAGACCAAACCTCATATTGACTGGGATAGCACTATCCTTGCCATATAACAAGGCAAGGTGTACCACCATGTATATCCAACTCACCTTGACACACTTATGGGAGACCATGTATTTGTGAAAATCATGGAAACAGAAGAGGAAACCAACCCCAGAAAGATTGATTGGAACACCTGCACATATGAGATTATCCACTTTAAAAATGCAGAGACCTTGCGCAAACAAAACCCAATCTGACAACAGCTAGTCTTAGAGTTCCCTTCAGTTTTCCAAGAAATGTTACCAGATGTTGGGAATTTTGACCAAGCAATGATGCCAATTATGATGGAGCTCACGGATTTGGATTGCTGCAACCAAATCCATAAATCAGTAGTATAAAAAGCAATGATGTCAATTATGACAGAGCTTGAGGATATGAATTACATCTGCCAAACAACATAAATTGATAGTAAAAATAATATGCATATTGGATCAACAGTATTCTGCTGACCTGAACTCCAAATTAGCCAAAGACAAGTGCTGCTGCAGCACTAAATGACACATGATTTGCCTCCGCGCCACTTTAGAAAGGACACAGGCGCTGCGGCACCGCCTAGCAACTGAATTAGGCACTAAAGCTCCAAACTACTTTTACGTCAAGCGCCGCCACGCCAACTGAAAATTATTGCAAGCACCGCCTGGCAAATATTGCAGGCGCCAAAGCACCGCTTTACTTTTACATTGAGCGCCGAGGCACTGGGTTCAATTCCCCATGTCAAAATTGCAGGCTCAACCCGCCAGCAAGGTTCCAACCAAGCGGGTTTGTGACCCGTAATCCGATTACCTGGTCACTCAAAGCCAGACTAGGAAGTCAACTCAAATTGCCAAATCAATCAACATGAACAAACAATGATCTCTCACAGTGGATATCTTGATTTGGCGCTTGACTCATTAGCAGGATCAAGCCACCCCCTCTTTCATCCAGCTGTGTGATCACCAATCATGTTCCTGCTATCCATGGATTCACAATAGCTATATAATCACTATCTCACAATAAAGATTATTATCTATCCTTTAAAATCCTTTTCCTTTTGTAACTTTGCTAAAACAGCACAGTTACGACACCCATAATCTCAAATTCCCATATTTATCACATTAATAAGCATTAAGCTTGTAGTATTTCAAGGAAGTAGGAAGTGATCCTGAAGTAACTAAATTATTCCACGCCAGCAAGGATTACCTGTGCTGGGTGAAGATGAAGATATTCTATTGGTTGACGTGCAATAAGAGCCAAACCTAGATTAATAATTACCCAAATTAGGGGCGTGTTAGAATGTTCTAGAAGACATTGCTAGAAGCCCAGGGATTAACCTTGCAGAAGTTATAAGAAGAATTAATCACTCACAATAAAAATAAGCTTTTAATTTTAATCTTGACTCGTCTTTGATATCTCTTTAATCTGGTTGACCTTTATCCTAACCCTTAAGTGCTTCTGCGTGACCAGAAGCCATTGCTGGGAAATAAGCATGGTTCCATTCAACCCTGGCTCTTCTGATACAATACTACTCATATCCTCACATATGACTGTATTCAACCAAATGTCCTGTGCCCTATAATCTCAAATAATTGTGGCACTGCAATGCAAAAAAGCGCGACACCAGGACTACCGCCTAATTGGGGCATTCAACACAAAATTGACATCTAAGGGAGTGTGCCAAAAGCACAACCTATCTACTGCCTAACACTACAAGAAGACAACGCCCTAAAGGCCTACCTAGATAAGGCCCTTGAAAAAGGACTCATACACCCTTCTAAATCTTCTTTTGGTGTGGCTGTCTTTTTTGTAGCAAAGAAAGATGGAGGACTCCTCCTGGTCACAGACTACAGGGCGCTCAACAAGGTCATAATTAAAAACAGGTATTCCCTGCCCCTGATTGATGACTTTTTGATGCCCTGGGGGGTCCCAAGTCTTCAAAAAAATTGACTTGACAGCAGGTTACCACCAAATTTGTGTGAAGCCAGAGGACATACCAAAAACAGCCTTTAGAAAAAAAGTATGGTTCCTTTGAATATGTGGTCTTTAACTTTGGCATGACAAATGCTCCAAGAACATTTGTAACCTTTATGAACAAAGTCTTCAAGGAACACATCAGAAAAAGGGCAATCATCTACCTAGATGGCATAATTATATACAGTTCAACTGTAGAACAACACTGGAAAGACATCCTCCTGATCTTCCGCACTCTCAAATATAACCAACTTATAGCCAAACCCACAAAATGTGACTTCTTCTTGTCCATACTCCCATTCCTAGGACACATTATCAGTAAGAACATAATAAAACCAGACCCAGAAAAGATATGTGCCATAACTGACATGCCAGCATCACTGAATAAGAGTGAGCTTTGTACATTCCTAGGCATGGTAGCCTATGTCAGAAGATTTATGCCTGACTGGGGTGCCCTGACTGCGCCCCTATCTGCAATCACAGGCAAGACAACAAAAATTTTATGGACACCGTTAAGAGATCAGCATTTCCAACAACTATAAGAGTGCATGTTCACTGCCCCCATCTTACAATATCCAAACCATGAAGGAATATAAGAGCTGGAAACTGACACATCTGATTATGCAATAGGAGGAGTACTCTGAATTCAAACTGAAGAAAAGGATTTCCTCCCTGTAGTATATAATTCAAGAAAAGTGTCTTATAGTGAACAAAAATATCTGATACATGACAAAGAGCTGGTAGCTATTGTTCACTGTCTTATGAAGTGGCAATATTACCTGGAAGGTGCACAAATATTCAAAGTGCTAACTGAACATGAGTCATTGGTATTCTTTAATACTAAACAACACCTATCAAGAAGACAAGCTGAATGGATGATCCTTATACAAAGGTACCCCATGACAATCAAATATAAGCCAGGCAAAGAAATGCTTAACACAGATGCCCTATCAAGGCTATACAGTAAACATATCCTAGCACTGATGGGGACCCCAATTGGCTCATGTTGATAATGGGAAATCTCCAAGAGGGTTTCCCACATGGCACACCAATGGTCATCCAAGAGAAAGTCCTCAAGAACAAACACATGTTCAAATTGTATATGGCACACTACACCGGATACTTCCAAGTGGTGATACTGTACCCTATGTCCCATCAATACAAAAGATTGACACAATCCTCAATATCACAGAGATCTGGGACACAATTGTAGCAGGAACTTGCATGAATACCTCAAGACACACTACTGGTGACCCAACATGTTGGAAAATATCAAGGAGGTACTGGAACAATGTGAAGTCTGTGAAAAGTACACCCACTCCAAGGCACCCCCCAAATCAGTAATACTGGTATCAATCACACAACCTTTCAAAGTGTGGTCACTGGATATTATAGGACTACTGCCCAGCAATAACAAAGGCAAAAAGTACATTATAACAGCTATTGGCTATGCAACCAGGTGTCCTGTAGCACAAGATACAAAGAACACAAAGGCAATGATTTGAGACAATTTATTGGCAAAGAGATCATAGCTAAGTTTGGCAAACCTGATCTCCTGATCACAGACAGAGGAACTGAACTTAAAGCCATTGACACCAACATCTAACTTGCCAAAAACGGAATAAAACACACCATAGCCATCCCCTATCACCTGCAAGCAAATAGAAGAGTAGAAAGACTAAATGGTTCTCTTGTAGAGGCCCTCAGCAAGCTATCTGACAACAATCCAAAAGCCTGGGTTGACATGCTACCAACTGCACTTATGGTGTGCAGAACATGAGTTAACCACAATATGGGCAAAAGCCCATATAAACTTGTCTATGGGTATAAGCCTGCCATTGTTAGCACTACCTCAGGACCATATTTACCTCTACCTAAGAAGGTACCAGAAAGTAGTGACCCTGACGTACAGCACACTAGGAAGGACCAAGAAGACAAGGAAAAAAGGATTCAACAAAAAGCAATCCCATTACAACAAAAATGTTTCCAAGTCAGGGACAAGATCTGGGTTGTTAATCACAACATGCACAAATTGGACCCAGGATTACAAGGACCAGGTATTGTCATGGAAGTCAAGCCCAACAATACCTACCTCATCAAAGGTATTGGCGCTCAAAAAGAACTCAAGTGTATGCACCATGAATGCCTCCGCTTATGCAAAGCAAGAACAGCACAATGTAATTCACAACTTCCTGTACCCAACACAAAACTGGATCAATACCAAGCCCAAATCCCTGACACTCTTAAGAAAATTCCTAAGGTTCCACCTTCCAGCAACCCAGGGAGAGGTTTTGTAACATCTTCAATTACTCCCTCTTGGGAAATTAATTCCCTGAGTGACTTGCCAAATGATTCCCTGGCTAATCATTAAGTCAGTGGCACTACTATCATCCAGCCATCTATTGCAGGAATCAAATTTTTTTAATCCTAAGTGGAACACAACTTGAACAAGCCTCATGACTTAAGAGGAACATTTCTCAGATAAGTCCCATGACGTACATGGACAGTATGTGGCTTCCCATGATACTATATATTATCCTATATTCATATCCAATAAAGTATCATTCTCTTCTTAAATTTACCCTTTATCTTGTTTCATATACTTCCCAGAAGTATATACTTGACATACATATTATATAATATAGACAAGCTATTGAAGCACAGTGAAATACAGATTTTATATCAATCTAGAAACCAAGATAGATACCTTTCTGATAGGGCTAAATGCTTGTTTAATTATAAGTATGCTCAATAAAACCTTTTGATATATATATATTAGGGTTTATTGTTTGAAAATTAAAAACATTGATAATAAAAGTTATTTTAAAAAATAGGATAAGCTCTGTAAGATTTAAATAAATAATAGTTTTATAATAGTCAATATGAGAACATTGTGGGTAGCATTTAATATAGAAATATAGTTTATTTTGCCATCTTGAAAAAAGTTGTCTGTGTGGCCAAGCATTGTCCTGAATGAATACTGGAGTAGCTTTGGTGAGAATATCACAGACAAGTTTGTTTGATTACATTGTTTGCAGTTCAAATCTGGAGAGTTTGATGGAAAATACCCCCACTGGGAGACCCTCCACCTTGGCAGGCGCATGGCGTGTTTTGATTTCTGGCTGGCAGAAAATACAAAAGCTGAAGCCCTTAAAGTTTTTTATCCACTTGGTGACGTTTAAAATCTGATTTGCTAAGAGAGTGGCGTTTTTAGGGCCCTGGAATGAAAGGATATGGGTGAGGTGGTTGATTACTTCCCAATTAACTCCATCCTGCTGAGCTTGAGATTGCTTGGGCGACCACCTATTAGAAAAGATGACTTTAAACCCATCTTGATTGGACCAGGAAATGCGGAATGAACACTCTTCATCCTCGTAGCAAGAGTTATTGGCGGAGATGGTTTGTTCTCCGGACCAGCGAAAGTGACAGTTCAAGGATCCTGGGACATGGTTTTCTGAGGATGCTGTAGGACAGCTAAGTTTTGACATCATTTGCGAACTCAAATCATACGACATGGGGTATGTTTGGTTGGGCATTGCAAAACCGCAGCCAGTGTTGATTTCCCCTACCGAATTCGAGTAAGCCTTTTGAAGAATACATCCTCGTCTCGTGGGACTCTTTGCAGTACTCCCAAGAGCTATCATTCCAGCAAGTGCTTGAAAAGCGAACAGTAAATAATACATGTGACACTTCTTACCTCTGCCATGTATTTATACAAAAAGCATGTTGACTTATTCGCTATAAATGACCATTTTAAATTAACCTTAATGGTCAATATAATTAATCATTGTAATCTAATTTCAGCTGTTTTGATTGATAATTTAAAACATCGCAATCTAAATGCCAAATAATAAATAATGACTATCAAGTTTCGTCAAATCAACTATTTCCCTTTCCAATGCCATAACGACTTGCCTATAAGTAGGGCTGCTTCGGCCAAGCCCCCGGCAGCCGCGGCCAGTTTCTGGCTCTGAGCCACTCTTACCAAATATTTATTTAAAAATGTTTAAATATATGATTTTTTCGTTCTGGATGTAGCGGCCCAGAGCCGGAAGCTAGCCGGGGCTAATCCGAAGCATCCCTACCTATAAGGCAGCAAAATTAACATTCATATAAATCTTAATTGAAGTCTTTTTTGAAGAGATTCGATAAAAATCAGGAGTCCTTCCAAACATTTTTCATACCAAGCTAGGGCTGGGCGTACCACCCCGGGACAAAACCGGATTCTGTCCGGAATGTCTAAAAGTGTGCAAGGTAATCTATTTTTCTATTTAAACCTTTTTAAAATCCGCATTTCCGGAGTGCCGGAAAAAAGACGATTTTTGCCTCGGTGGTACGCTACAGCCCTATACCAAGCCCAGAAAAATGTACCTTCTCATGCAAATACAATCCAGGGGCAACTACCTGAAACCATAAAAATAATTTTATCACTCATCGGTGTAAAAAAAGCTCTTGGATTTTTTTCTTTTAAACACTTAAGTAATTCTCGAATAAACTACTTTATTTCAAGCCATTCTATTGGATAGCATTACAAGCTGATTGTGGCAAAATTACACATAAAAACTTAATCCTAACCATGTTTCACTTAAATCACACCTGCTTAAGCCACACAATAACAATCACAAACCGTGAGAATAAAATATATCTTTAGGGACAGTTGCATGGAACAATTTTATCATATCCTTGAAGTAAAACACATAGTTTCACTTTACAGTCTCATTAAATAGTTTGATGTAGATTTTCGTCAGAATGGCATGAAACCTGTGCTGTTTCTTACAAAACATAAGCTATCAGGCGAGTCAGCTGACCAGTGTACCTCCGACTCACATAGCTCCATGCCTGGAACTGTATCCAGTGTGGGGTTGGAAAAATAAAAATATGATCTTTTTTACAATTTTATTTTCAAATTTAACCCCATGACTGCCCAGGCCTTACCCAGAGCTTATCTGGATGCTAACCAGTTCAGATCCAAGCTACCTCCGCCTCATGGAGCAAGAACAAACTCCTTAGCCGAAAGCTTCTCAAATTGAAAGTGCAAAAATCGGGGCAGGAAGAAATCCTGTCAAATATTTTTCCACTGACTGATTTTCAGTCAAATTTGATCCGACTATAAATTTCTTCATATGTAGAATTTTTACTTTGCAATATTAAAAAAATCAAAAATGAAAAATTAAAATAAATTATTTCCTATAAAAATTATTCTTTGAAACTAATAATCTTTGTATTTTATTTCTAGCAGTGAAATTTAATTTAATTAGTTTTTAAAAAGGTATATATTTAAAAATAAGCCTCTTAAATAAAAAATAGAAAAAATTATGTGTAAAGCATAGTTTTTATCATTAAATAGATTATATTTAATTTTTGACTTATTGTAAAGTTAAAAATTTTATATGTGAAGAAAATAATAGTTGGATCAAATCTGATTGAAAATCATTCAACGAAAAAAATAATTGATGGAATATCTTTCTGCCCCAAGGAATTTATTCATATGATGAAGCTATAAGGAGAATAATAAAAATACTAGATTTGGCTAAGTTTTAAAACATTTTTACTACCATGTCAAAGGTACACTAGATTTTATAAACAGCTTTATTAAATAGAGAAAAAATGAAAAAAAATCATATAAATTTATTTATAATAGTTTTATATGGTACAGTAGATTATTTTCAAGTTATAAAAATGATTTAGAGGTAAAAAGTTAAAAACAGTCCAAGACTTTATTAAGACTATTAAAGGAATTTCACCACATTTCCAAGATTAGTAAGCCAGTTGAAAGAGTTGTAAGTAAGCAGGGTTTTTTGTAACTAGTTAAAAGCTTTTAAGATACTTGAGCTCTGGGATATACTCTGACATTTTTTGTGTTTGAGTCTTGGGGACAACATCAAAGACAGAACAGCATAAAATATTTATAACAAAAGATTTGAGGCACAAGCTAGCCAGTGGTTAACCTTCAGGGAAAATTAAGGGTATGCACCTTAATCTCTTTGGAGAGAGGATATGGAATAATTTTCTTTTAGACAAAAAAATGCACCATAGTATATACTGTACATTCAGAACCTGAACGTAAAAATGCAGGATTGTCAAATCCTTGGTCCAAATTTTGAATCACTTTTGTGGGATGGTCTTTTTTAATTAAATTAATTTTTTTATATTTTTATTTAAAATTTTAAAATGCGGGAACTCATAGACACTTTTCAAAGTTCAATTCAGACTGCACATTTCTAGTGGACAAAATGAATTAACTCAAATCAGATTTGAAGCGTTCAAATCCATCAGCCATTTCCATTAAGTTTACTATGTTTTTTGAAATTGCGGGATTGTCAAATCCAAGAACCAAATTCCAAATCACTTTTGAATACCACTAGCAAACTCAAATATTAATTGCGGGAACTGGAATCCAAATTGAATGTACAGTAAGAAACTAGGACAAATCAACCCAAATCAAGAAGCTCCACTCTGGATAACATCAAATGAAAAATACAATCTAAACACCCATGTTTAGACATGAAATTAAGTGAAATGAAAAATTATCTAAACTGGAAGTGATGCAATATTCTGCACTTTAAATCACTAAAATAGCAACCATAGAACCATATAATCATTTATGAGCTACTCTCCTGATGACGCAGAAATTTTTTAAAAGTTTTTTGGCCCCTTGCTATACGGGGGCCAACAAAACTTCATTTTAAGGAAGAAGGAGAGGTGGGGGAAAACTTCAAAGTGAAAAATCATTAGATTACTACACTATGTGTTAATGGATTGCTATTAAGGATCCTTGATTACAGTAGATTTTAGAAAATGCTAATAATAAAGTATAATTATATATTATAATCTATTTTTATCACATTGCCTTTTCTTTGGTGTAATGATAGTTTATTTGCTGTTGATAAGGTGATTGTATTTATAAAGGATAGTTTCACCTCCAGTGGCCTTGCCAATAGGAAATCAAGTCACCTCCCTGAGGCCAGCTGGTCTCAGGGAGGTGACTTGATTTCCTATTGGCAAGGCCACTGGAGGTGAAACTATCTAATTAAATACAATCACCTTATCAACAGCAAATGAACTATCAACACACAAAAGAAAAGGCAACATGATAAAAATAGATTGTAATATATAATTATACTTTATTATTAGCATTTTCTAAAATCTACTGTAATTAAGCATCTAAAATTTAGCCGTCCTAAAATGGAATAGGGTGATTTTTGAGAATGCCTGTGCTTCCTAAAAGAATCAGCAAAAATCCACTCTAGATCATTTGATTTCCTGTTTGAGATGTCCATAAATTATATTTATTTCAACTTCACCTCATTTTTGATTTAAAATCAGGTTCTTGGATTTGACAATCCCACAATTTTTGATTCATTAAGGTTTACATTTTGTCTATGATTTGTTTGAGATACAGGAAATCTAAAATTGTACATTAGAATCCTGCATTTCAGATTCATGTATCCCACATTTGTTTGCTGTGTTTTGTCTTTTGTTAGTTGAGTTATCTGCTCAAGGGATTCAAAATTTGCCAATTTAAATAAACCAAAAAAGTCAAATTGAATGGTTGATTTTATTAAATATTTATTTTTCACTCAGCTGAGTTGACTGCAAAAGTGATTCAAATATTGGACCAAGGATTTGACAGTCCCACATTTTTACATTCAGGTTCTGAATTTACAGTATAGATTAACAAAAAAAGTACTGTAAATTCAGAACCTGAACGTAAAAATGCAGGATTGTCAAATCCTTGGTCCAAATTTTGAATCACTTTTGCGGGCAACTCAGCTGAGTGAGAATTAAAATATTTAATAAAATCAACCATTTAATTTGACTTTTTTGATTTATTTAAATTGGCAAATTTTTAATCTCTTGAGCAGATAACTCAACTGTCATGAATGGCATTTCAATACTTGTATTGAAAACCCAAGAGTTGAGCCCCAGCTCCCAGAAGGCAGATCAAACCCTCCAGAACAGTCCAGGACCCGCCAATCCGTTGAGTCACAGGCTCAAATTGGTAAATTACCCCGCAACCCGCTGGCCTACTACAGAGGATTCCCTGGATGGTTGCCAGTCTGCTGCCAAACTGGTGCTAATGAAGACCCATACCAACAAAGGCAATGTAACCTGGCTAACAGAGGTCGGGGAAGGACCTACTAATAACCTGCCAAGAGCCAATACTGGAGCTCTGGAATCAACACTGGAAGCCCTGGAATCAAACCCTGATCCCCCAAAGACTAATTGAGTCACGCAGAGTGGACAGGAACCCGCCCACTTGCTGAATTGCATACCCGAGTTAACGAGTCACTCTGAGACCCGCCAGTCTCCCAAGGACAATTCCCCAAATGGTCATCAGATTGATGCCAACCTTGAGACACCAAATACCCAAACCTATGCAGAGTTTGCAGCTTGCCTTAAGGAGGTTAAAGCAAAACCTATTTTTAACTCTTCCAATGACCACCATCAACTGCCTGCATTCTGTCCAGAGAGGGTAGTGCAATTGAACTACTCAGGTGACATAGTGAACAGTGGCGGTGGAACAAAGCATTGCCACTTCTATTCACCAGAGCAGGCACTACCTGGATCTCCTGCCCTCGAGACTCTAAGCCAAGATCCATGCCCCGCCAGTGTCTTGTCTGCAAACCTGAACCCTGCAAAAATCAAAGAAGCAAAGTCCCATGGTATAAAAGCCCTGGCGGTATGGTGAAAACCACATCATCATTTTCAATAATAAAGTTTTATGAACCTTTGGTTCGAACAAATCTTACCCTATCTAGTCTTAGTGATCTTTCATCTTAATTCCAGTCAAGTAGACTAACAGGCTGCCGCCCCCTCCCAAGACCAATCTTCCAAATCTCCCCAGGCATTATACCGTCCCCCAGGAGTCCCCTTTAGACTTGTGCATTTTACTGTATACCCCCCAACCCGGCCTATTCAAAGTACAACTTGGAAACCATCCTCATTGCTGACCCTTTGGCAAGGACTAGAAGTACTGAGTACATAGGACACAAAGGAAAGAGGGTCAAGATACCACCCTTATTGTTCAAAGACAAGTACAACTACCTACCAGTGTACTTTGTTCCCATGACTCCACCATTAACCCCAAGACCAGACCAACCACTGGAACCTACCGCTGCTGCCAAGACCACCTTTACCCAACTGTTTGGAGTACTCTACATTACTTTGACAGGATTGGTGGATTCTGTGGTCCCCAACTCCGGACCCTGGTCCTTACTCGGCCAATCTGTATCTTACATTATCAAGTTAGCACCCATTCTATGGTGGGACTTACCCGCCGGCTCAGCCGTGCCGTGCCTTGCCCTGAGCCGCCCAATGCCTCCACCTATGACTGGCTTCCTGACATTATGACAATCTTTTAAAAACACGGTAACCTGGGCCCCAAGATGTTACTAACACTTGGGGCAACTTGTACACTCTTTTTTGTGATAATCACTTATTACACCCATAAGGCACTTACCTCCCTGATACTCCCATGGATGAAGAACCAACCTGCCAAAGAATTGAAAGACCCTGCACCTGGTGCAGAACCCCAGAACCCAGCCATATCACAAGTGCAAAATGTGATAGTGAACCAGACCACGACCAAGGTGGATATGCCTCAGATGGGCAAACTCACCTTAGAAGAAGCCCGCCCAGCCATGCCAGTCCTCCGCCTCCACTTCCAAACCAACGCCAACGCCTACCCCAGTGACACTGAGAAAGTCTTGGGGGTGGCTGCCATGCTATCAGGAGACGCACTGGATTGGTTTGGGAAAGCCACCACTGAAGATGTTGAATTTTGTCTTGACTATTCAAAATTTGAGGCCAAACTCATTAGCACTGGCAATGACCAAGACCCCAGATACTATGCGCTGAACTCTATGTTAGAGATCCAACAAGCAAACCACCCTATCCAAGCCTATATCAATGAGTTCCTTAAACTTAAGATGCGCACCCAACTTGAAGATGAATTATCTGCCATTATCTTCAGAAAGGGAGTTAATTCAGCCATGAAAGACCTGTTGAAACACCACCCACCTACACTGAGCCTAGAGAAACTACTGCCCCTATGCAAAGGCCTGAGTCTAAACCAAGAAGGACAAAACTTGTACCCTGTCTGAGCCGGCAGGGCCATGATGCCCAATTGACCTGGAATGTCCCCTGACAAGTTACAACACCACTATTGAGATGGGTTGTGCTTTTACTGCCACAAGGCCGGACACCTAACCAGAGCATGCCCTAAGAAGAATACATGTGGGGTTCCTGGTCACCAGTTCCCATAGTGTATCCTGGGTTATAGCCAGGGACCAGCTTGGAGGAGTCATCATTCTCCAACAGGGGTGAAGGGTTGGTGAGAAGCTTACACTTGGCTTGCATAAGGGCAAACTCCTCCAGTACCTTTCCAATCACCAAGCAAGCGTCTCCACCATATACCTGGACTTCAGCAGGCGCCAGCCCTCCTGTTGGCCAATACCAATCCTGGAGTAGTCTTTCAAACTCTTCTCCAATGAACTCTCTTCCTCTATTTTACATCTCCAAATGCCTAGTCACCTTCTCCCACTCCTCCTGGGCAGATTTATTAGAGGCAAACTTCCTGCACCCTAGGCAATATGATTCCTCATCCTCTGGTCTAGGATAGAAAATATGGGGCAATTGACTCATGAGACTTATATACTATTTTCACACGGGAAATTCAGATAGGGGCTGTAATAGGCGCTTCTGAGATATTGCCTTGGGGTAGGGAATAAGAAAGGGTTTGTGCCAAAACTTGGAGTCCTTTAAAAATATCTTGGACTCCTTGTACTTGGTCTTTGACTCCTGCTCCTTGATCTTGGGCTCCTTTGCTTTGGTATTGGGCTCCTTTGTCTTAATCTTAAGCTCCTGTGGTCTGACTTGGCTCTGGCTTCCTATCCTTGGTCTTCTGCTCCTTCTGTAGCTTTGGTGGCCTTTGTAATCCACTTGATCCAGTCCCTGAAGAGTCTCAGATAGCTCTCCCTTTTATAGCCCCTTGTTTCAGACCAAAATCCTCTCTTAGAACTCTGGTTCTTTAAAGCTTAAACTATCCTGTTTTTCTTCTTCTATAATATATTAAACTTTCAAACTTACTTCAGCC